>JAQFXU010001245.1:0-31833 GCA_034693705.1 Spatulosminthurus flaviceps
GAATCCTTCCCGACACAAAGTATCTATCTTCTAAAAGGGAAAAGCTACTAATAATGCTTTACGATATTTACAAAAAACTGTTTAAGTTAAATCTTATAGTTTGTATGTAATAATTATTAACGTGGGGAAGGAAATCCTGTATACGTAACACAAGCAATATTACAAATCATGGTTGTTTTGGTGTGGGCCGAGTCCTCAGGATCCCATGGGGTGCTAAAAGTTTCAAGCCAAGAGGATTTTTTTCCCTCTTGTTGTTCCCATATAGAAAATTCATAAAGGTCAAGATATAGTAAAAGAGTGTAAGACTGACACACAAGAAAAGAAGATCATAAAATGTGAGCACGCCTCCCATTTTAAGGTCTTACACCATTTTTCATGAGGATTTACTAGTACAATTTCTGCCATTGCACTCTATAATATTTCTCTCCACGTAGTTTCCATATTGTTAACTTCTGAGCCTTCCATGACTAATAGTCCTGACCTCAATGCCTTTCCTTGGATGAGGAAAAAAAGCAATTGTTTTTTCTAAACAATAAATTGGAATTGGATACATCGAATTAAAAGAGGTCAGTCATAGTTGACTAAGTTGACATGTTAGAAAAAATTCAGAGATCCGGAAACGCTCAATTGGTTCTCGAGTAATTTTAGGGTATGTTTTCTGTACAGGGTGGAGATAGAGCGAGGGACTTTCTATTTATCATTTGAGCAGTTGTTCCATTGTTGGTGGGACGTGGATGTGACACGTGTGTGACCAAATATTATCCTCGCGTCATATGCTCCATAGGTTATGTGTAATAATTGTTTTTTTCGGATCCCCTCGCCCTTTACCACTGTACAATATAAGCATATATAGGAATAACAGCAGCTAGTATCGGTTTTAATTGAAAGAAAAAATACAATTTTCCTAAATGATATATTTATGTAAGGGTTAGTTACAATCTCACCTCCACGTAACACTAACTGTTCAATTCTCATCGATAAATTTGACGGGAAGGAATATCATAAAGTAATAAAAGTGAATGGCGTTGATTTTCCCAACAAATTATGACCATCATTTGGAACTAAAAGAATAGAGGGAACCGGTTTCTCTTCGTTCCGAGGACTTATAACCACAACCACGCCCTGTAACTCTACATCATATGCATTAGCATGTGTCTCTCTGTAATTTGAATGGAGAGAGAAAATTTCGAGTGAAATATTTCCCTTGTCATTTTGCATCTCCAATTTCATCCTTAAAAAATCCCAGAAAAATTTCCTTTGCATTGCACACACTCAAGTTTCAAATTCATTCCTATATTTCCTATATATAGACCATTGCATTGTAATGAATACACTGACTATATAAAAATTGCATTTTTCTTAGTTTTTCTCCCTCTAATTTGTCCTTTACAGCAAAACTATAATTTTAGGAGAAAATGCCATGGAATTTAGCGAGTTTAGGAATGAAATTTCACTTGGTTTTTCATACGGTGGTTTATTTTTCCTCTGATTATGTTTGGAGGGTGGTAATGTGTAGAGAGCGTTGGAAGGAAAAACTTGTGTAGTAGTCGTATATGCTTGGAATAAAAAGAAGATAGTCCTCAAGGCATTCACGTCTTCTTTCATTTCTCCTTCATATACTCTCTTGACTATCTGACTCTGACTCTTGAGGAGATTAAGGCGAGTCACATGGAATGAAGAATAGGCTAAAAAGGGCAATTCAAATGGTTTAAGAATGAATTCGTGAATGTTATTCCATCAAGGGCTCTTTGGACTCTGAAAGAAGATCCACACCTTGGCTCATTTCCATACGAATTCCTTATATTGCTCAGATACTTTTATTATTCTTTGGTAAATATATGTGGGCTCTGTAAAGGAAGAAGACCGTGTCTGTCCGTCAACTTGTCTCTTCGTCTCTTTTAGATTCAGCTCATCCTTTTCTTAATACTCCTTTAAGCTATATGTGAATCTTTTCTGGAAATAAATAATAATAATCGTTGGAAGGCATAGAACGTAAAATCTTCTTCGTGAAAAATTGAGCTTTTGTTAAAGTTTTACGAGCGTTTTAAATGTTATTTTCTTCTTTTTTATGAATCACGGACAGAGAGAATAATCAACGTGGGGTAAATTACACATTAATTTTTGGGAGAATGAATGAGGTGGTGGTATTTTTGAGGCGGTGATTAAAGGTTTTTGCTCCAAGCTTTTACTCTGATGACAATCCCTTATGATTTTTAATGTCCACATTTTTTCCATAAACAGCCAGAGAGAGAGAGAGAGTGAGGAATTCATGGAACATTCCATTCCCTCACGAAATTACCTTTTTTCTCTGTATTTTATTCCCTTTGCTGTATACTACGAAGAGATTTTACGAGTTAGATTGGCTAGGAAAACAAGGCTGTGTTTTTTTTCCGTCCCTGTCATTACATGACATTTGAATAGGCTTTTGTTACCTAAGCTTGAAATTCAATGGGTGTTTGTGGGTAGAGGTAACCTGGAAATATTTGTTTTTCTCAATGTTCAGGTTACGTGTGGATTGTTCTAATGAAAAAAAAAGTCGATTAATTAGACAAACTGGAAATGGAGTGTACATGGAAGAGTTTTGAAATGCAGACAGAAATTCCCATGGGAAAGATTGTTTGTTATACTTTCCGCCATTTAAAAATGTATGAATGTAAAGTGTGGAACAAAATCTTTGTATAGGGGAAATTAATGAAGGAGTTAGAGTAAGGAAATATTTTGATAAATAAAGAAAATTAGGATAAAATCAAAAAAGGATGAAGAAACTGTAATGATGAAATATGGCGGGGTAGAAAAAAAATTTGGAAGGAAAATTCCAGAAGGCTTAAGTAAATTGATAGGAAGGGATCAAGTTGGATGTAATAGTGGATGGAAAATCCAGCATCTGTCGACCGCATACATATTGTAGGATCGGTTGAGAGAGGAGAATTTTGGAGAGGAAGCGAGCAGAGAAGAGGAAGGATTTTTCCGGACCCCTTTCGGACCCAAATTTCCCCGTCACCCTCCTGTGAGAAAAACGCCTGCTGCTCTCTTCTGGAAATAAAGTGCTACTTCCTTTTTCCTCCTTGTTTTCCTCTCATATTCTCCAGGATATGATTTTGGTCCGTTTGAGCTGTACACGCACAGCTCGCTCCCTCCAGCCAGAAGTCTTTACTTGTGGGACGAAACATTCCCCCTTTTTCTCTTATGGATCAAACAGACCAGGCAAATGAACTTGGGCGAGTTGAGAGAATACACCTTCGTCTTGCTATGGATTTGTACTTTGCTCTGATATTTCAAGGAACCAATTTTGGTTGGTTCCAAATTTCTTGCAATAGCAATGCCTTGTTTGTAATTTGCTAGGAATTGTTATAATTTCGACTACAATAAACATTTCATTGTATTGTAAATATGCATTTTGCTTCTCAAAAAAAATTGGTTTGCTTTTAATGTTTTCAGTTAATTTAGTCGTTTAGTGTGTCAATGATATCTTTTGTTCTAAGGACGTATGGAAAAAAATAAAATAAAAACTACATTGCACATAACAAAACTTCACGTCTTGTAATAACTTTTCCTCGTGAAAAGTCCACTGGGATTCCATACTCCACCATATTAATTTATTTTCAGATATAAAAAAAATATTAAAACTTACAGGAAAATTCAGCTGTATATAGAAGCATCATGGAAATTCACTTGAGAAAATTGAGCGAATTCTATTCATTTCCCAACCAAGTTTTTTTCCAATATAAAATTTATTGACATTCTATTGCAATGCAATGGGGAAATAGTAATGCAAATTGTTCTATTTCACGATTAATATCCCATAAAACAAACAGCCAATTTGCCAATCATACCTTTTATTGCTTACCAAATACAGTAAATTTCCTCTATAATGGCACACATGATGGATGTCAAAAATTCTTCCACAAGGTAGTTCTGAAGAATATAGGATGAATATAGCAGTTGTGAATACAGCATTGCCATAATATAGCCAAAGCTAAATTATATGGTATTCACTTTATCTAAAATATGAACTACAGCAACGTATCAAATTAACATGGAAAAATAATTTGCAAATTTTACAATAAATGGAACCTCATTTGTGTCAAATTTACCACATAGTTTTAAAACAATTTACCTTGGAAAAGGTTCACGTTTCATTGAAAGCTTGCCAACAAGTGTGGAAACCCATTCAAAATATTATGCTGTCACCATACAAATAAGTTCCTTCCTTTGGTTTACCTTGAGTATAATATTGGAAATCTCTCGGAAGGTTTGAAGGAAGTAGGAAGTTATATTCTAAAAAGATAAACAAAATGTAAAAATGTAAATGGGTAAAAAACAGTGAATCCAATAAACGTTGCATGAGCAAACAAACTCCATCAATATCAATTTACTGTAGGGAGAATAAACATGTTACACGAGAACACAACCACTTAGGAAATTCACGGTAGTGGAGCCACTCTTTTCATTGATTTCATCGTCACAATGATTTTAATTTACAAAATACCTTATCCTCTAAAATCCTATTCGTATATTTACTATATGCGAATGAAACGTGCGTGCCACAACGATATTAAGGTAATTTTGAAATGTCCCAGGTACGAACGGATTTTTCCATTAAAAAAGCTTATTCCTCGCTTTCTGCCTTTTATTTTATGCACAATACTTACAAATTATTTCCACAAAACATTTATTTTCAAAGCCAATAAAGATTTTTCTTATAGGCTTATGTACATTAACGTAATACCATTTTTATTTTCAGAAAAATCCAAAGCTGAAGAAATCTCTAATTGCAAAAAATAGGTTAGGAAAAAAATGAGCACAACATCATAAAAATACGTACACTTTCCCACAATTCTTCTGAAGTGAATGCTTCAAAATCAATTCGCTCCGGCAAGTTAATTTATGACACAGAAGCATTCAAGCAAATTTTTCACCAGAAGCGCCACCTTCTGAGCCTTGCCTTAGCTACAGCTCTTGGATTTGCTTCATAACAAACAAAAACAAAAATCCAGAGATCCTTGATTTAATAATTAGACGAAATTCGTTAGGGAAAAAGCAGAATCTCTCAAAGCTCCGTTGAAACAAATTAAAGAATGGATTTTTATTGGCTGTTGTTTGGCAAAAGTGCGGTAAAGTTAAATTCAAATTATTATCATTCGAAAAATTTTGTTTTTGTTTCTCTCTCGCTCTCCTTCCTGAACCTTTTGTGTTAGACCTTTTGTGCTCCAGATTCACTTCATTGAATTGAATAGCATGGTATTTTAAGTCTCTCTTTGCTCTTTCTCCTTCTTCCCTTGACACTGTCCTACAGTTTCAAAGTTTCAATTACTAATTTATTACTATTATTGCAATAATAAATCGTGTAAATAACATAAGTTCAATGGTTCTGTATTCTGTAAACTATCTAGGGACAAAATTACTGAAAAATAATAAAGTACGATTAAATGGTTAAGGAGCAGCACCGTAATTCCCACTGTCGGCAGCAATTTGATTATTTTTAAAAACTTGTAGTTTCAAGAAAGAATGCTCCTCAAAAGTTATCGGACACTCGATCGACAGCATTCTGTAAAAATCGTGAATGTCGTCAGCCATAGCTGTCAAAATTTGAAATGTTAAGGAAGAAGAGCCGCTGGAATTTTTGTACATTTGTCACCTTTGTAGTTGATCCGTAGGGCGTCGTAGTAGTTTTTATATAATTTATTACAACAACGATTCAGGTAAGAGAAAGAAATATATTTCGTGTATATTTTGTATTTAATGTTAATTAAATTTTGAATTGGTAGTTTCTTATAAGTTTTTAGTTTTGGTTAGGATTTTGAAATGGATTGTGTATGTTTAAAAAATTTTTGTTATTGTGTGTTGTTGCAGAACCTGAACGCTAGAAAGCCAAAAAATGTCATATAACCCGGACCTGTACCGAAATAGGGAGAGCAACACTCAGAATAAGTTCCGAGAGTGTTGTGAGAAGCCGGAGAAAGTCGGACTGAATAAGTATGGGACGGACGAGCTGAAGTCGTATATGCGGAAACAGAAGGAACTTCGAAGAGTCCGAGCTCTCCAGGATTTTGAGGAGAGGGAAAGAGAATTGGAATCGAAGAAGCAGAGATTACGAGAGTTGGATAGTAAGTGTAAACAGATTGCTTATAAAAAGTTGGAGAAGAAACCCTCGGTGACTAGCAGTCCGCTCTCGCCAAATTCCTACTGTAGAGTTCCATCTCATTATGTTACGTCCACTTCAAATTATCCTCAACCTACTACAAGTAGAAGTGAGAAAAGTTCACGTTCCAGACCTCAGTATCAACCCAAAAGGACTAAATATGAAATAGAAGAGCAAAATATGAAACCAAGTAGGTCGAGTACGAAGTTGGAACGGGAGGCAGCCAACTTTATTTTTAAGGAGTTTGAGAACATTGTGAAGAGGGAGTGTAAGAATTTGTTAAAGAGTCGACATCATCAGCATCAACTTCCTTTATCAGGCTCCACATCCGCTACGTCAGTCATTTCCTTGTCAAGGGCACCTACAACGAAGGAAGCCGTGGAAGTGCCATCCAGAACAAAAGTAATAAAAGTGGACAAGAATGTAGGAACATCATTTACAATATATGATGCCTTACCCTTACCCTGTGAGCTTCCCTCTCGCATTATTGACTCGGATAGTCAACATAGTGACTTGTCCTCAAGTGTTATCAAGCCAATTGCAAGCTCTAGAGGCTGCCATTCGTTAATTAGAAAAAGAAGACCTTACGAAATACCTGCTCCTAAACATACTACTCCCGAAAATGTGAAACATGCTGCTGCCGCAAGGATTCAAGCTGCGTATAAATCCTACAGAGTTCGAAGTATCCTTTCTGAAGCGAAACTACTACCGAGGGTCAGTTCATCTGGTGTAGGTGTAAATGCTAGTTCACGACCTACCACCACAACATCCACGGTGTCTTCACAAAATGCGTTTCCATCTGCAGACTCTTTATTTCCTAGGAAAAAAACAACATTTTACAAACCTCAAGCTGGATCAGGTATAGGAACAGCTGAGAAACCATATGATAGTAGTAGTTATGTTATACCTAATAAATGTGTTACCTATACCTCTACTAAAAAGAAAATTCCTAATCCTGTCCTCTTAGGTTTCAAAGCTTCCCCTATCCGTCCTAACCCTGAAGATATTCCTGGTTACATCCCGCCGCCACCTTCGTATAAACCGATGCCCAGAGCTCCAGACATGTCTCCTAGGACACTTCCACTTCTCAGATTAAAAACTGTCGATGAGCCATTCCCCAACAAGCAACTACTAGAAAATTTTGATAATTCACAACATAGCTTGTCCAGCACAAGTAGCCCATTGAAACTAATCAGTAGCATTAGCAAGTTCCAGCTGCCGTCGTCCTTAGTTCAGTCAGGTAGCCATCAACAACAGAATTCCAGGGAAGTTGCCTCTAACTTAATCCGAGCTGCTCTGAGACAGACAGTGGGGAAAGTTGCAAATGCCAAAGAAAGCGGTTTTGAGAACATGGAACCATCCCAAATTTATTCAGCCGGAAGAGCTCTATTTACTGGAGGAACTGAGCAAGCCGCTAAGTCCGATGCAAATAGTCGAATTGCGGAAGAAAAACGAACTGCTGGTGCCAATGGTGAAGCCCGCCATCAAAGCTTTCAAGACAAGATGAATCAGAACCTAGAGAAAATAAAAAGCCACGAAGATTCCCGAAAGTATTTTGAAAATCGAACTCGGTATGAGGATGAAAATAAGTTTCGGAATTTGCAACAAGATACTCGACGAAATTTTGAAGAAGGAAAACAAAGAGCAGAGAACCAAATCCGATATTACAATCAACATAAGTCCTTGAAAGAAGAAAAGCGGAATAAAGTTGTGGAAGAAAATAGAAATGGTCATTTTCAAGAACACCAAAGTCGTAATGATGAAAGCCGTAATTCCGAAAAAACACGTCTGCGACATTTGCGCGAGGGTATCCGAATTCTGGAAGGGGGGCTTATATCATCAGGCGCAAAAATCCAATCTGCAAAAAAACCTGAGACTAGGGAAAAAGCACCTCCTTCGACTATGTCGAATGGAAATGCTCACCCCACTCCCTTTGTGGACCTGCCAGTGCCAGCTTTCTCCACCGTACTGCAAGAGAAGCTACGACTTTTACGAGAAGAACAAATTCAAAACGATATAATGCGTACAAAATCTAAATCTCCAACAAAGAGAAGTCTTACAGCTGTTTCTAAAGCTACCGAACAAATCAAAAAGAAAATCATAGAGGCCAAGCAAATTTTGGAAGAGTATAAAATGGAACTTCTGAGGAGCAGTTCAGCGTCCAACTTATCCCATGGAGATGACCATGATCCAACTTACGAGTCTGATTTCGATTCTGAATCGATCTTATCTCAGTCGCAACAGCAAAACAGTTTATTTGGTCATGATAGTGAGATCCTGTCAAGTTTGGGTGTAGATTTGGAGAAACATTTAGAGCTAATTCCTAGGCCTGGTGCTAAAGGTAGTGAGGAGCGGGAGAAGAAGTCAGGCAGATCCAGTGGTCGTTCCTCGTCAATACCTCAGTCCAAGGAGATGTCACTGGAGTCGTACAGAGAGCCAAGTGGTCGAGTTAAGAAGCATTCCGTCGTTTCAGCAGATAAAATAAATGTTGATGCAACAAAGGCATCCGAGATTTTGCAAAAGGAAAACATCAATATCAATCGTCGAGCCTCTATCAGTTCCGAAGCTGTAATTGAGGAAGGCTCAGATGACACCGAGTACGAAGAAATTGTTGAGACTGTTTCGAGAGCAAGTAGTAATCTACCAACTGAAGATGTGGTGCATGAAACGGACTTCGACACAGATTTACAGTCTTCTATTTCCAAGCAACATCGAAGCTCTGTAGGTGTATCTCAGAAGGACTTATCCTTAGTGGAAGATATGGATGACAAGGATGGTACTGAGGGTAGTATCAGTATTAGCACCGGAACTGATCCTGCTGAGGTTAAGAAGGAATCGAAGTTACCTCGACCGATTTCGGATACTACTTCGTCGAAACTTGAACAAGGAAGTCAGGCTCAGGCTGAGAAAGTTTTCAAAGACTTAGACCATCTCGAAAAATTATCTGTATCGGCGAAATTATTAAAAAAACTCGAGAAATCTTTCGACAACTCAAAACTTCAACAGAGCTCTGGATCGTGGGCGAATTCTGTAGCCACTACACAAACTAATGAAAAGTCCTCTCAACAAACTAAGATTCTTCGGCAACCTTCTGAAGGTTTAGAAAATCGTCCTAAGTCTTTGGAAAAATCAGAAAGTCCCCAGAAATCCGCAGATAGTTCCGAATACTTTCAAAAGTCAGTAACACATTCCGAAGATCCAAAAACTTCTTCTCTGCCTGAAGCGATCCAGAAATCCCCGGTTTTATCATCTAATTTTTCTATTACGGAAGGTCCAGAAGAGTCGTTGGCTATTTCAGAGAAATCCATGGAAGTATCCGAAGAATTGCCAATGTCCAACTTATCTATCTCTGAACCAAAAGTTTCCCTCAAAACTGACGACGTCGTGTCTGAAAATCTCCCGAAATCTGTGGAAGAATCGTTTTTAAAATCCATTTCCGAAAAACTTGCAAAATCCGGATTATCTGAACTTCTACCACAATCAATACAAATTTCCATGAACCTCCCAGGAACTACCTCAGAAAGATCTAACATCATTGAGGAAGAGAAACTGGAGACCAATTTTTCGATTTCTGGAATTTCCTTAGCTTCTAATATCATGACTGACGCAGGTTCCGACGACTTTGAGACCGATGTAGAATCTCAGTCGCTCATGGCCTCTAAAAAAGAGGATAAAATCCCTTCATCGAGTATAGCTGTAGAAGAGCCTACATCTGCCAATGAACAGAAAGAATTTTCAACAATCCATACAATTGAGGAACAGCTATCGAAGCAAAGCAAGGTTGAAGATTCCGTTCAGCCTAGCTTCCTCTCAGAGCAAGAAGAAACTCAAAATGAAATTAATGAGGATATTTCTGGAAAGATCGTTGAAGAGTTCTCATCTATGTCTGAGGCATCTAACTTAGTCGATGAGTTGCTGGAAACAGAATCCAACAAGCCAGAAATTCTCCTGGAGAAACCTGCAGAATTTGCACCCTCTGAAATTTCATCCGACAAACCTGATCGTGCCAGTCCTCCTAGTCCCGTAAAGCTCGACCAAGCTTCGCAAGCTCATACTTCGGAAATTGTCGGAATTTCCGAAGAATTACCACCATCTAAGTCGCCGGAAGATCTGGATTCCAAAATTGTAACCGAGCCCGACGAAACCTCTCATACATCTCCTGAAGCCTCTCTACTAATTCTTTCTCAGCATTCGCAAACTGAGGAACCAAAAAAATTATCAGAACCTATTCAGACGCAGTTCGTCCAAAAAGAAGTTTCCACACAGTCTGATTCATTTCTCACTGAAATTTCTCAAACAGTGGAAAAGCAAGATAATTCTATAAATGATAAAGAAATTCGAGATAACTTTTCTCAGTCAGAAATTTCCATCAATTTACCGTCGTCAGACTCCGAAGTTCAAACATCTGAAAATATTTGTTCTCCTAAGTCCCAAAAAGCTTCGGGGGATGGGGAAGTTCTCGTTCCTCAGAGCGTCCAAAAGGATGAAGAACCAAAAACAATGGACGCTGGGTCTCAAATCCAGCAGCACCCAGCATCAACTCCAGAGAAAATGTCGGAAGAAGCCTCTGAGGCAGAGCTGTTAGAAACACTGGCCAAAACAGTTGACCCGGATATAATTGACAAGATCGAATCTCTGATTGCATCTGAAATATCTAAGCAAATTGACCACGAAGATTCTTCTGAAAGCTCTCAAGCTACTGCAGTTGAAGATTCAAGATACTCATCATACGTTTCCAACTTCCACGTGGAGGACGTGGTTTACGAGTCTGACTTTGACACGGACGTACAATCTGACCGCTCTGAATCCAAGTCAAAATCCAAGCACTCTTCTTTGCTGGAAACGGCAGTAAAGAAGGAAGTTGAAATTATGGTTCAAAATGGAGACTTATTAAAGAAAGAGGTTAAAACTGGTGAGGGAGATTTCGTATCAAGCAGACCTGCCACTCCAGAAGATCCAAGAATCCGACACGTTTTGGATGACAAACTTGTTTTGGAGTCCTTAGTTAGTCGGATTATATCTCGGATGCTCCAGGAAGTTTCGAAGGCTAGACAAGAGGCTTTTAAGGAACCTGCAAATGTTAAGGGTCAATCCATTATTGCAGAAATGGCAGAAAGTGAAGGTTCCTCAGTTCATGGGGAGGTTGATGTTGATGCAGAATGGTTCGAGGATGATCTTTTGTCAGCTAGTGCTAGTGCTGCAGCTGCCGCTGATGACGAGTCTTTAAAGCGGGAGGCCGCAGAAATTGTTGCGGAACAATTACGGATTGAAAACGAGGTAAGCTGGGAGTTGTATGTTGTATTATTTTCTTTTCAGAAATATGTCACTAGAAAATTGTACCAATTGTGTCTTTCATTTCCGCAGATCCGAGCATTGGAAGCTTTGCAAGCGCAAGTTCCAGCAACCTTGCTAAACTTGTCGGATATTCCGGACAAACCCCCTCCACCTTACTCGCCCCCCTCCTCCGACTCTGTATCTTTCTCCGTTCGGTCATTCACTGTACAAACAAGTTTGAAAAATCTCCAAGACCTTATCAACACCCGAGTCGATCAAGTTTGGCCACAGTATACCCAAACTGGTAATATCCCTCCGTTAGAAGAAACCTCATCCATGGAAAAATCCATGATAGCTCAAAAAGAACTTAGTGGTGATAACCCGCTGGTTCCATCAATCATTAGCGATACCGATCCGTCCATGACATCCACCCGTGCCTTTAACATACTTCTCCACAACTTGATCCAAGACACGATTAAAGAGATCCTTCTTATTGAGGACACCGGCCCAACCGCCCGAGACTACATTGACAAAATCCGTCCTGGATCTCTTGCTCTTGAAGCTCAACGCATGAGAGTACCTCGTACGAAGGAAAGCCTCTCCAGTGTGGTGTACTCTAAGGTCAAGAATCTCCTCCCTTTTACTGTTCTTGCGAATCATCCCCCAGCTCCTAGGAAAAGACTTACTAAATGGACTTCAAGACCAAGGGACTTGGTCGATGAGGTCCTGGCAGAGGAACTCATTGATGAAGACCGTGAATGGACTGAGAGCTGGCCGGAGGAGATTCTTGTACTAGATCGCTGGGCCGAAAAATTTGCAAGGAAGGCTTTGGGTGAAGTAGTGTTCGCGTTTAAAACGGCGTTTACATAAAATAGTGGAACCATCTGAAACCTAATTAATTAAGTAACATAAGACTACCTCAGAAAATTAGGCAAGTCATATTATAAATAACTTCATATTGCTGTATGCTATATATTGTAAAGCGTTTGCTGTGAACTAATATATTGTGTATATTTGATGCCGCTATGTCCGTATCATATGTTTACGAAGATGTAATGCTTATATGTTGACAGACTGATGTAGAACACAAAGAAATATGCACATTAAATGAAATAACAAACCGTGTCATTACAATATTTTTAAGACCTTAACATTAGGAAAGTATTTGAAGAAAATTGTGGGATTTTAAATATTTTCTAACTTAAATGTTTCTTCGGTATGTATATGTAAATAGGTTCAATATATAGGGAGTACATATAGTTTTACATGGTATATATACAATTACCTAACAATTAAGTTATTATATAGGTAAAAATGAACTGTACGTACAATGTAATGAGACGCATGTCTGTAACGACAAGGCTGCGAAAAGCAATGCAATAAAAACAATAAAACATATCGACAGTAAATCTGTTCCTACACTTTTGTCAGTTTGGAGTCTCCCGTTGGGGAGTCACTACTGTAATATTTCTTTGGTCGATGTAAAAGTCTAAATTGCTCATAAAAGAAAATTTACCAATGAAATGAGACTTGTTGGCGAAATCAATTTTATTGATTGTAATATGTAATCTTAACATAATCTTGTTCAAAATCTTTCGGATTTGCCCTAGTGTCCAACCGAAAACATTGTCTCTGGATTTGTTTGATCACTTCCCGGTTCCCGTTGGGTTTATCGATTTTCCACGTATCAATGTGTATAATTATTATTAGTAGTTCAACCCAATTTTTTATTTGAAATATTTAACTTACATGGATTAAAGAAGGCGATGCCTAATGATAAAAAATTCATTAGGCTGGCACATTTTACATATTGCATTGCATTGCAACAGACTTTTAAGATCTTTGCTGTCATACATCTGCATTTTCATTTGGTCATGGGCGAAAGCCTAAAGGACCTAAATTAATAAATACCAATACCAATACCAATACATCTGCATTTTCACGTCCACATAGTAATTAGTAATTACATTCAGGCAGGGATGGGAATCGGAATCAGAATTATAATTTAGGTACCCGAATTACAATTAGAAACGTAAAATATTTGCGTATTTAAATACAAAATCAAATTCGTAAAAAGTGACAGATTTGGAATCAGGATATTCAGGATGATAAAAAAAGGTAATGGGAATTCCTATTTCCATATTTAATTTGAAAAATTGGGCTACTTGCTGAATATTCGTCTTGGTTTGCACACGAAATTTATTGAATCAAAAATCAGAATTCAATTAGGAAATGGTTAAACTTCAAATTATCATCCAAATTTTTCGAATATCCCATCCCTGCTTATAAGTTCATGAATTTCTGTATCCCTTCTGTATAATAAATGTAAAATGCAGGATGGCTTCATTTAATGAAATTTTCTATAGGAATGCACTTTTTAAACAATCTTGTACCTCGGCAGTTTGAGTGAGAAAATTTATATGCCTATCTATATACATACTAGAATTATTATTATTGCAAAAAATTGCTGGATTTCTGTATTATGTACACATCCGCCCGAATTTACAAACCCATATGAATTTTTTATCACACAAAATCTCCTCGTGATGACGACATGATGGCTATCAAAGTTATTCCAGGCAGGAAGTTTAGTGCATACAAGCAACATTTTTATTACTTATTACGAAATACTAATCGAGTATATAACTTATTTTAGCCAACGTAATTAAAACTCGTCGAGTTTTACTTATGACACGTAGCATAAGTTTAGCACTTAAAGCTCAACTTCTCATTTAAGAAAACCCAGCCCAAGAATATTCTAACTTCTGAAAGGCAACCAACCAGTTTATCTCATCTTAGTGCTACAAAGAATCCACTGAAATTTTTAGTTAGAACTTCATAACACAAGTTTTTTCCAAAAGAATCACTAGCAAAATGAGTAAAAGTTTGGCAAGACATGGGAAGCACGTCATTTGCCACACTGATGGGGCCTGCCTTGGAAACGGTGGCTATGGAGCGAGGGCAGGAATAGGCGTTTATTTTGGACGCAATCACCCGTGGTAAATATCATTTTAATTGGCTTCCCATTCATTTTCATTCAAAAAATACAAATGAAGAAGGTGAACGTATAAACTCACATTAAAGTGAAAGTTCATTTTTCCTGTACTTTCTCTTGGACTCCGTAGGAACATTTCCAAACCAATGAGCTCCTCCCATCGAAAGACAAATAACACAGCAGAAATCCGTGCAGCTATTGCAGCCATCGAGAAAGCGTATGATCACGGTAAGAGCATATTCTGGTTTTTTATTCAATGAAAATTGAAGAATTGGTGAAAGATGAAACAATGTTGGCTGACTGCAAAACAAACTGTCTTTAAATTTCACAGAAGAGTACAACCTGAAGATTTTTTCCGACTCCCAGTTTATGGTGGACGGAATTACGAAGTTAATAGATCGTTGGGAGCGTACGGGATGGAAGACTGAGAGTGGGGATCGAGTCATGAACAAAACCGACTTCCTTGATCTGGACGATGCCATTGATTCTATGGATAACGTTGTTTTCGTGAGTATAATTTTTTACTAGCAACAATAATTTATTTCTTGTTTTAAAACAATGTTTTAGATTGTTAGATTGTTACATTATGATGGCGTTTTTGATATGTTCCTAATTATTACGGATACGCTTAATGCTAGAACATTACCTTATTTCTTGTAATGACAGATGTAAATTTGGTGACGGTCAGTTTATTAATTTATAATTGTTTTCTTGCCTGGCTTTATGTTACTCATTTATCTTAATGGATATTCACAGACTTATATTCCAAGACATGAGAACCGCAAAGCGGACTGGCTAGCCCGGCAAGGGGCACAGCAAGACGTGAGCGGGTTGAACTTGTAGGATAAAAAATCCTGCTAACTGCTTACTACTATCGCGAGATGCACTCATTGCAGTCCTTTCATCATAACTTCTTTGTATGTATGTTGTATGTACTTATACTTCCTTCCAGAAATGTCCGCATATAAGTAAGTATATACCAAAGTAATCTCACTTGGAAATCCAATTTCGAACTCAATAAAGAACTATTTACTATTTTAACGCTTCACCAGGGTAAAGTCATATATTATTTACATTTTTATACACTTCGTACTCTTTGTAGTCTACATTGGTTCTATTATTACAAGGTTTATTTTCTAATTTGTCTATTTTTCTACATGCATATGCATCCCCATCGTATAGTGTACTTATTGTCAGTCCGATTTCCTGTCTCATTGAAATGTCCTTCGTTCACTCCCAGTCCAGTCGTTACTATGTTACCAATACTAAATAATGTGCTGACTTGTGTTGATTTAAGCCTAGTCAGCTATATGATGATTTGGCTCATGCTGAACCTGAAGAATAGTTTATCAGTTTATTACTATAGTGTGAAGTGTGAGAATATGTAAATAATATTTCACTTTAACATCATTCCAATCCATTGCATACCAATGCACTTGGTTGCGTTATGCATATGCAAACATTTTAGCATATTTCAATTTGGCACATCGTAAAAAATCCCGATCTGACAAAAACGGATCTAACTGTAAAATATGACGGAAATGCGGATGAACCTTTACTCCACTTCCTTTCCTTTCCACACGAGTTGGTAATGCTACACTCTTGAACCTTGGCTCATTTTATTGAAAGGAAAGTACATAGATGTAGTACATATACTGTGCTCTCTTTTATTTTTCCATAAAAATTTTAATCATCAAATCTTTTATAATGGTAGCCATATTTTTCTGACAGCAAAGCAAAAAGCAACAGAACATTCAAATTACGTAGCAAACTTGTAATCACCTACTTTCACACCAAATAAGATTTTTTTCGAAAAATTCTTATCCTTCTTATACGGCTTGAATTGAAATGGGTTGAAGCAACGTTGCTGTATGCATATATGTAGATTACGTACAAAAGGGGCTCTTTCATGCGTAATAATTATGTACACCTGCTTCCAGACGGGAGAGCAACGTAAATATTGTGCTCACAAGCACAATATTTCAATTTAACCATTTGTCGTCACCTAGCGTGCTTTTTTAGCAACTGCGCCTACTACGAGAGGGAATATTTGAAGAATATTGGAAATAGTCAAATATAAAATTTTTTGGATTGGGTTGGGGGAAATCCATCCAGTTTTCCATATCTGTGCAGAATATTTTAAGATTACAAAATAGTTGTGTATTGACCTGAAAATATTTGATTTGTTTCCTTTTTTGGTTGGGCCCTATCTATGTAAGTTAATTTGATTTAGTTGTGCAATGATGGGTGGACCACATTTGTATTTGAAATTAGAATAATATTTACTGCGTATAGTGTTGGCTGGTTTAAAATTTTAAAATAGGTTGAGTTCTGGATAAATTACGGTTTTGTCTAATTTTATTATATTGTTTGTTAATTATGTGGGCAGACTGAAGTAAACATGGCTTTGGTCAACTTAGCCCGGAAGAATGCGAAAGTATCCTCCGTGCTTATTCAAAGTGTAAGAAATGCAGGTTACTGGAATCAGGATTGGATGCCTGACCTTAAAGTTCCTAAGGTATAATATGTGGGAGAATTTTATTTTCGAATTGAAAAGTAGAAAATGATTTACATTCAGTTGAATATGATGAATGTTATGGAATTAATAATAACAAGGGATTTTGAGAATAGACAGAGGAGGAGAAGGCTGCTGCTGCTAAGAAATATGGAATGATCCCTGCGGATTACAAAACTTATCCGGATGATGGAACAGGTTACGGAGACTATCCCAAGATAGACATTGTGTCGGGGGAGGCCCGAGACCCTCATGCTCTGTGGGATAACCCAGCTTTGAAGAGGAATTATGGGGAGCCCCTTCATGTCAATTGTGATTTATACGGAGAGGATCGATTGAATTACAATATTAAACTTCAGTTCCCCTTAAGCTGGCACTATCTGAGCTTCATTGGTGTGATGACAGGGGCAGCAATTCTCTTTTATCTTGGAGAGCAAGTGAAACTTGTTGACTTGAAGATGATGCCGAGACATGTGCCCTTAGATGGGAAGAAGCACTACTCTTTTGAAACGGTGCCATTGGATTAGGGAAAAAGAAAGCGTTTCAGATTCTGTAACATTATTCGTCGTGTAGAGAAATATATGTAAATAAAAATTCCACTTAAATGTCATATATTTGTCTTTATTATTCAACTACTTTCGAAAATTGACTATATAATACATTTTTCAACGACAATATCTTTGTAAAGCTAAGTCTGACTATCATTATTATTAGAGTCTTTACTATTTTGTAAATGCTGTTGTACTATTTTCTCTAAATTTTCTTTCCTCCTTGTGATTGGAACATACCTTTGACGGAGGAATTGTTCGTCATTTCCTAGAGCAGTAAACATTTTCTCCCCACTAGGACCCATCAACTCTCTCAAGGCCATGTTTCGTTGGAGTTTTTTAGCATAGTACTCAACTCCTCCACGGGCATATTCCAAACTAATCCCTCCAGCCCGCGCATCCCCATTCTGCTGCAACCTTTTATCGTACAAATCCGAAATGCCGGACCATAGTCCATAAATAAATGTTCCGCAACAGATGTATAGAAAGGTGCGGTAGGAGGTAGGTCGGAGAAAACCCAAAGTTTTTCGGTTCAAGTAATGTGTCAAAGTTCTATAGCCAAGAATGGAACCTCCAATGAGACCTCCATTAACATAAACGTAATTACTATCTGCCATAGACAACTGCTGAGCTATAATAAATTTCTTTGCAGAATCACTCAAGAGTAATGACTGGGCGAAGGAGGATCCTTCTTCCGTATGCCATTTAACTGGTTGCTGTTCAATCTATTGAAAAAAATTCAAAAAAGGTTTAATCAAAATACTAAAAAACGTCAAAACTGATTATCACTGCCAAAAATCCGCTTTCTTCAAACAATAAAAAATCCAGCTGTTTATAGACCTTCTCAACTCTTGCATAATAAAACTTACTTGAATATCCATTCTTTCAATGTCACCCGATTCGTTATACGCCAGATACTTCGGGAGTCCCAGTCTAACCCCAGTAGTAACTTTGAAAGATCCAATTATTAGAGGCTCGAATCCAAAAACATGAAAGGGCAGTATACCCGCCGCAAACCTCTCCTTCAACCCCATATCCTTCGCGACTTCTTGAGTTCGGTTGACCAATGCTGGAGACACCTTGACGGGGAACCCATGCCTACACAGCATATTATTTTCCTTTAATTATTGATCTCTTCAATTAATAATTCAACAACCTACTAATTCATTGACAAATAATCCTTAGGGACATAAAAAATTACTTGTAATGTTGCACTACTTCCTGGTACTTGTCGGCAAGGAATGTATGTGCTGTAACATAAGCAACTCCAGCCACCGACGCTCCAAAAATGCCGATGCCATTTATAATTTTCTGACCCGTTTCCGACTGCATAAAATTCTTCACTTGCCCTACTTGGTTCTTCGCCGCTGCACCGGCACGACTTGCCATTGTGAGTTGTGATCTGTTTTTTAGTGATTGTTTTTTAAACTTAAACTTGCACTTTATTATCACAAGATTCAAGCTTCTTGGAAAGAGGTAAGTAACATTTCAAGGGTCCGAGTTATTTTGTAATTACCAACTAATTTTAAGCTCCTTTTCCCCTCTTCTCCGAAAAATTACCAAAATATCCTCACTATTCTCTATTTCTGACGTCGTCTCGTGCTCGTATTCTTACTTTAAGGAAGGAAACGACGAAACGTGTGTAAATAAAATTTTGCAGTTGAATTCCTGTACTTTGAAATTCGCGCCGACTCATTTGTACAGAATTTAGTACAGAATTTAGTTTTGTACCCCCCCCAAAGATGTTCTAACAATTTCGCTTCAGCTTAAAAATGAACAATTAAAGAATTAGCCATCCAATTATTATAATTACTTAATTATAATAATATGCAAAGCGTTAATTATAGACATAACATAACCTACTGAAAGTTAGGTGTAATAGGAACAGGAATCTCTACCGGGGAGATCCTCCATCCTCCTGGTAAATAAATAGCTTTGACGCGATGTGTAAGTACTTACGTGACTTCTAATCTGTAAACACGGTAATTCCCGAGCGAATCAAGAATCAAAATTTCCATGTGGAATATTTTTTGAATACCTGCATTTATTAGGTTCGAAAGTTTAAAAGAGAAACAAGCCTCAAAAGTTAGATGTGTTTATAAATCCCAAGTTGTAGGTTGACATGTACAATGTATGACCTATATTTGAATACATGTAAAACATTTGAGTACGCATCCGCATGCGAAAGGATTTCCTAAGTTATTTAATACTGGCGACGTGGCAAGAATTGGGGAAATGAGACGCTCTTGAAATTCAAGAGCGTTGTAGGAGAGCATTTAGGAAAATATAGATGGGGTTGTTAATGGCTCTAAATAAAAGTACAAGTCTACGGTAGCGCCATCTATCACTTATTGTACTCGATTAGAACTGCAAATTAATGTTGACGGTTTCCACATCTTGCCTGCATATGCGAGTGAATTATTTATAATAATTGCAATGGTGTTGGCGAATATTTGAATAACATGCTGGTATATTTTAAGAAAACTTGTACATATCTGTAACTATTAAATATTATAAATTATAATATCGATTAAATTATAATTTTTATAAGCTGCATGGTATGTCCGAAGCTTCATTCCTTGAAGTAAATTAACACCTTCTGCTAAGCACTAATGAGTTTTGGGACTCATTCTGTGCCTATATGTACATCTAATATTAAGAAACACATAAAGGAGCTCTTATTTCTCCAATCTTTTCAATAATGTTTTGTATGATGTAGATGTGGCGTTTATTAATATTTAGTGGATGCATGCCAAGTTGAATTATTACATGCGTATACTTATATAAAAATGAGAAGACTTTATCTAATTGCTCATTTGGCGGTGTGAAGCTAATTTATCTCTGTCGGTTGAGTACTCCTCTCCCGTCAGTTTACATTTCCAGAAGCAATCTAATGCCGGAAGTCACAGACATGTAATTTTACCGTAGAGAAAAAATGTAGCAAATACTTTCATGAAGTCAATTTTTTGCGGCATGTCACAATAGGGTAGGTCCTTTATTCGGGGTGATATGATTTCAGTTTTAATTAATGCTAGTCTTGTTCATTTTTATCATGTTCACATAAATAGATGTGAGATAATAAAATTCAGAAATTTAAGCCCAGAAAATCGCTGTAGCTGCAAATATTGCTATCACTAAAAAAAATTAGCGAAGATAAATAAATAAACTGTAATAATTTAAGCTAAGTAAGTACAAGTATTTATTACATCGTGATTTTTCAAGTTTTCCTTCTAGCTCTTATCTCATGACAAATTAAGGCTGTAACGGTCAGAGGGCAGTAAAAGTATGAGTTAGGAGTAGGAGTAGATTATTTGAGAAGGAAAGGGAAACAAGGTGTAAGAAAAGTAATACATAAAAAGCTGATTGAAAGGGTTATTTAAGGAGCATGTGTTTGTAATAAAGTAGTGTCTGTAGATTGTAATAAGATGACTCCTGAAAAACCCACATAAAATCTTTGAGGCCCTGCCAACACTCATGGCCTCCACCAATGCATTGACCTAGTAACCCTGCCTGTGAAAAAGCATCTTTCATCACAAGGTTATTCGTGAAAGCTTCCATGATAAAAAAATTCACTGTATAATAAGTATAACATGTCTGCCTGCATAGCTGTGCACTAAAGCATGTCTATACATACACCGCATGCCCATTCGAGTTAACAAGAATCTGCTGTGTGAGCCTAGGTTAAATGATGCTGTTTATCCATCCGCCTCGAACGTAAAAAGTAAGCGTAAACAGAGTATGTACACGTCAATTTATCTTAAACGTGAAGAGAGCAGAGTGTTGTTGAACGGGACAAGTCTCTGCGGCATTAAGGGCCTTGCTCACCATATAGTTGTACCATTTATCCACTATATCATATATACTCTCAACTCTCTTAAGATAATAAAACATGTAAGAAATATATAAGCACTATAAATTTTATTAGCATTAGAACCCACAGACTGGTGCCTAAGGCTATAATCAACAAACGCAACGCTTGCATTTTACAAGGATACTTATATATGTATACACTACAAGTATTAAATGTAACAGCAATGTACTCTCTTGAACCACACTGTATGGCAACTCTTTTTTCTTTTACCTGTCCGCACACAGCATATAACAATACACAAACATACATAATACACACCTTCAATTCACTCTCTGGTTGTTGTGAATGGCGTGTGAGGGATCTGAGAAAAAATCAAAATACGGTAGAATGTTACGTGCTCTCGTGGTTAAATAAAAGTCCATAAGTGAGCATATTACTATATCTTCCTAAATGCTGTGCATATGCATGCAAGATCCAAACCCCGAGTTTAACAACATAGTCAAGACAATAGTATAATCATGCGAGAGAGTGAGTGAGGAGAGAGAGTACTTATTACAGAACACTGACTCGGTTCCTTCTCCTTTAATACTATAGTTACTTTTATATACAAAGTCAATAATAATAATACCCAGCCACTTTTTTCTGTTCCCTCTACTCCCGCAATATATACACTTACATTTTATCTATGTATACTACTTACACTCACTCAAGTACTTAAAACTTAAACCTTCCGACGACTCACTTGTGAATAATTCGGTTAGAGAGCGCAGCAACACTCAAATCCTAGCAATAATCCGTGTCAATAATCAGAGCTCTCTCATGTCGTCATGTCATGCCACGCGTCAGGTGCGAGCTTTCTTTTGGAAAAATACTTAATTTAACCCACTTCACCTTCAAGAAAAAAGATATCCTCATGCAACTGAATTTCCTATACACAAAGATAACCTTTATTATTGTGACTGTTAATGTAATAAAAGTCTCTTCCTCTACCACATTACCACTGTATGAAGAAATATTTTTCTGAAAATAATTACATACGCTCTATTGCTAAATATAGCTAGTTATTTACCATAAACATCCACTTGAAGAATGCATACACATGCAACTGCAGCAGCACTAAATCCCATGGATTTTTTTTCCTTCAGTAATATTAATTTTAACCTTGCCAACATTTTCCTTAAACTATAAAAATGTTTACAATTAATATACAGAATTAATAGATTGTGTAGTTTTTGGAGGAGCTTAGGAATAAAATTACTAAATGTAAATAAAGTCTGCAAATACTGATATTTGGGGCATTTGTACATGAAAAACCTCTTTGAAAATCACCTGACTCCATGAAGCGTCTGGAGGATGACGTTGGTTTAAAAAAACGTTGGTGGAGCTTTAAAATCAATAGGAATGTGTATTATGATGATTTGATAAGGTAGGTGTAAACATGTGCTTGAGGGAGTTGTATTTGCCACGGTAGGTAGACGTATGGAAGCGTAGAATGATATGAGACAAAGATGACCTTTGGGAGGAGGAAGGATAGAAGATGAGAGGGAGAGAGAGAGAGCGAGAGGAGTAATAAGTAAAGGTAGAATGTTTTCATTGCGATTCAAGATAAAATTCGATAAAATTGACCGAGAGTTTGGCTTCGCTACGGATTTCCCTATATAGTTAGACAGTGTAGATCTCCCAGGAATTTCACGTGAGCATACTTGAGTTGCGTACCAAAAGGAAGAAAAGGAAACCTTGTACTTATGTTTTAGTGGGGTCTTCTTCTTCTTCTTCTTCTTCTTCTCCTTAAAGCCCCAAAACTACTTTGGCTGACAATTTATACTCGAACCGTATTACAGGGAAGTAAGTAGTATATAAGATAACATGTCTACAATCTCCTTCTGCTTTAAAAGCCTGGACGTGTCAAAGTTTCATAGAAGATGAGAGAGAGAGAGACTCCTCAAATGGTGTAAGTAAATGGATTCGAGCACGTATTTAATAAGTATATACAGTATAGAATAGTCCAGGGTATTTTCAGTTTCACTCCGCCTCGCATCCTCTTGTTAAATAATACTCGTGCTATATCTTGGGGAGGTTCGTGTGAGAGGACTAATGTGTGGCGATGCGATACGATGGATGGAATGGATTTAAAAGTAGAGAGAGAGAGACAGAGGAATTCCGTAAAAAACTAAAGGAACCCAAAGGAAATGTTGATCCCTCATTTTGATTTGCATCCCATATTCCCGTTCCTTCTTCGGCTCCACTCGTTTTATTATTTGCAAGCTGCACGGTTAATACGTAAGAGAGAAAAACTCGCGAGAAAGGAGCTTCTTCTTGGGCACCATTTATTATTCGCGGCGGCTATGCAACTCTCTTTTCTGTTTACTATTTACTAGTGGGAAGAAATCATAAATGTCCGGTCGAATGCAGCAAACCATACGTAATAATAATGTGTTTCTATATAGCTTGAATGTACATAACTATAGAGATACTCGTAATGCTGTAACTTGTTAACGCTGCACACGTTTATGTACTACAAGAACCAGTTCTCACAATTATTTAGGGGAATGCCATATCATTCTTCATTCATTTCATTGGGACATTTCCCTTTTCGTAGTGTAGTGTGTAGTGTATATAGTGTACTATGTGCATTCTTCAATTCATCCATATGCTTTTTAATGCTATCATATATTTGTAAACTTCTTCACACTTGAGTTCATCACATTAGGCAAATAATACAACCTTCATGTTTTTGTTACAAGTTCGGCCGTTCGGCGGACTCTGACACAAACGTATGTATATAAGTGGGTACAGGTACTTTTTATACATACTTTATACATGTGCACATGCTCTACTAGTAAATCTTTAGAAGAGCGGTGCATATAATGATAACTGCCTTGTTTTAATAAATCTAGCTCTATACTCTCTTATCAAATCCCTCAGCTCACTTGTGTACACTCGGTTAGAGAGCGCAACTAACACTCAAATCCTTCAACAATCTTTGTCAATAAAATTTTGACGTTGTTTTTGTGTAATGGATTTTTTAATTTAGTTTCAACTCAATCCATATTAATTATCATTATTGGCAGACGCAGAACATTATAAAAATGAATTTCCTCAATCTGATTTAAAACAAAATTTATAATGCTTTGCGAAAGGATATTTTAAAAGAACAAAATAATTGTGCATACCTTCCTATGAAAGATAGTGCATACAAGCGTAATAATAATAAAATAGACGAAAAACGTGTGAATCCCTGACCTCCTCCATGATGATCAAGTAAATAATGATTTCCAGAATGTAAGAAAGCCAAGGATGAGGCGCACATTGCAAAAGGTTTTTCACTTTTTCGGTGGCCTTACTCTCCCATAACTTCTTGGTAGCACACAAGAAAGAGTATGTATTGTAAACATTTTCCTAAAATTGATCATCCAATAATTTTTATTCTTTGTATTTTAATAATTCGCTTCTGTAGCAAGCCTACCGGTTACACACAATACTTTGTACAAAATTACATACTTGAATCTTGAATCCTTCACAGACGTAAATGTCCCTTCATTGGGTTAACGTGCGACAAAATTTGTCTGATGCATGGATTATGTTAGGATGCTTTCTTCCTTCTTTCTTAATTATTTCACTTACTTACAAATCTTACAGTTAGGATTATGTAATAGGAAGGGAGACGTTTAATTAGGGGTTTACAGATTACATGGGAAGCTTGTGGTGCCCCCTGTGGAGGCGTTGAATTATATTATTGTGAAGATGTATGCGGTTATTCATGCATAGATTTACAAAATGTAGGATGGAACGGTTGTGGAAGGGAAAACGTTTTAAGCAATGCCTAATTTTATGTACACACATCATGGGTACATGTGCTTACTTATTTGCCACGTTTAACAGTAGACAAAAAGGTGGTGTTGATGGAAGAAAGTGAGAGAGAGTAAAAGAGAAGTAAGTATTCAGCAGAAATAGGTACAGGCACATATAGATTGTGGTTTAGATGAAGCTTCCATACTAAATGAAATTACTATACAGTAGTTGACCGAGAGTTTGAGTGCAGGTTGACTACCGAGTTTTATAGGAATTTCACGTGCGGATGCATGAGTTGCGTACCAACAACAAGAAGTTGAGGCCTTGTATAATATATGGCACGTTTAAAGTTGTACTATTGCCATGCCCTAACAGCTGGCTTCGGCCGACATTATACGATTACATCTCGACAATCTTACGTATTCCTATGTTTGCTGGATGTGTCAAAAGCAAAGGAGCAATAGAAAGCTTCTAACATTGTGATGTGAGCATACAGGTAAATACATACGTAGTAAAATGTCCACCGTATTTTCAGTCTCGTCTTCTCTTTCATCTCTCTCTCTCTTTCTTGCTCCGCAGCCTAATGATGCCATGGCGTGTATGCGTGTGGGAGAACAGGGAGAATTGCAGAGAGAGAGAGAGATGCATGGAGGAAAGACGAACAGATTTTTCCGTAAAAATGTTACCGAAGTACAAACCTAAGGAAATGTTGACCCCTCATTTGATTCTCATCCCATTTTGTATCTTTATAGCAAAGAATAACATAGAAATCCGCGAGGAGCGATTTTTTAAGCTTACATGGCCGACTATGACGTTGGATGATGTAACTACTCTTCTATTTATTATTTAGGAAAAGACATCAGAATGAAAAATCTTTGCTGAATGCAGGGTAGCGCAGCAGCAGCAACAGCATCAGCGTGATTTCAACAGCTCGCATTAATTGTATGTATTAGCATTGAAGTAGCCCGGCATTTAGTGGCATGAAATGATTGTGGATTATTTACCGTATCTTCCTTCAAGCATTCCACGGCAAAAGGGTAACTTCCTTTCATAAAAAATGCACTCTTCCTTACATTGCATACCATAATACTTTCTGGGGTATGAGAACATTTTGCAGGCTGTTGAAGTGGATAGTTAATGTATGAAGCTGCAGTTGTAGGCTTACAAGATTTTAACCAGGCATGAATTCAGGAGCAAGGGCACAAATACAGGAATTACGAAATCCATGGATATGTTAATTACACGCTTACTTACGTAAGAATGTTCATGATCTTGGGCTACATTTAAAAAAGAGCTACGTTTCAATTTTTTCCATTATGTTTGGAAAATATAGCGTCATTTGCACATTAGACGGCGTCTAGCTAATTGCTTGAATCCAGCTTCTACCGAATACCGAATGATGTTTTAAGTCAACGGGGTACACGGTACACTGTAAACTCGAGTACTGTTTCCTATCACCTTCTTATTTCTTTCAAGCTTCGTTGCGTAATAATGACAATTCTGGTAAATAAAATCATAAATTAATTAAATAAACAGTTACTCGCTCATTGTCAAGTTTTCTCATATAACAATGAGCTGGGTTGTGTGTTCTTCTATTTGCGGATGTTTTCTGGTTTCCTTCCCATTCCCGGAGCTCTATAACAGAGAGGGGCCCCGTCTGTGAGGAACCTTGGATACATTCACAGTTGACGTGAGGAAACCTCATCCGATGGAGTAGCCGGTATATTCCAACTGTGACAATGATCAAGTAATAAAACAACTTGCTTATTTAAAATAATAACTGTATTAACTTGGCCGATAATTTTACCTTAAGATATATATACCACATGGTAGATAGAGCTTTTACTGTTAACTACTTCTGAAAAGTCTTAAGTATTTCCACAAGTTAGGTTTGGTAATTTTGTCAAGGTAAAGATCAAAACTTAAAAATCCAAGGCTTTGCTAGGGGTATTGTTTGAACCCATTCCACGGAATTTTCTTCTAAGGCTACGTTGTTCTGGTTCGTAGTACCCCTGTAAAATTGTTTATTAAAACTGAAGTAGTTTCTTATTTAAGTTGGAAAATGCTCACGGTTCTTTTCCATGGAAACGTCGATAGTAGCTAAGACAAGCACCGTTAGCCTTATAGCGCTATTTACAATATTATAAGATAATAAGATCACCGCAAAACTTTCCTCTTAATCGCATCCATATATTGCTCATCCACTTGCACGTCATCCAGTATGACTCATTTGATCGTTATGCTCCCAGGAAAATTAATTTTAATAATGCCAGCACATGGAAACTTTATAGTTTTATCTCGAAGTCCAATTGGGGAGCATATTTTAGGTACATCTCTGTTGGAATCTTACAATTAGCAACTTAGCAAATATTATTCAATAGATTACCTTATTCTGTGAAGCTTCCTTCTACTCACCTTTCTAAGGTGACCTATGTACTATTGAGTCATCATTTTTCTAGTTACAATCTTGTTTCTAGAGAAAAATTTCCCCGAACCTTGCCAAAATTCAAAACAACTTTTTAACATACACTTTAATTATAAAATAATTCGATGATTTCGCCTTAGCACCGTTGTTTTAATGGTTACAACCGAATTATTGTACCTTCGAAAATTTTCAATACAGTCCACCATCTTCATTGTAGCCCTCCCTATAAGAACACATGCTTCCTATAAATATAGTGGCAGTCTCCCTTCCCCCAGACTATCATGGTATGTAATTTGCGCTCTGTATATCAGCCCTACCTACAAGAGTACTTCCTATATAAGAGCCCTTCGTTTTTCTTCCTTCCCTGTCCACTACACCGGTGTCCTTTTGTCCTTTGTAAGAGCTCAGCAAACATGCTACAATTTCAACAATAGACACGACACGTCAGAGGCTAAATTCTGAGAAGCGCCTCACCCACCTTTTAACATTTTACCCTGTCTTACAAACTATTCACAGCATTAAAGTAACGACAAATAAAAGTCAAGGATGTGTATCATATCCTTGATGTAGTGCATCATCTGTTTCAACGTTGTCCATGCTCCTTAATAGGTTGTCACTGTGGCATCCCTCAACAACAACTATTTTGAGCTAAAAATGGGATGTTATCATAGCCAGAGTGTACTGTAAATCAGGTGAAATATTTATGTATGGGGACATTTTTAAGTCGTTGCTAAAGCTCATAGCTAATCTAATCTACTCTACATCTTCTGAATGCTGACGTCTTATAATTAATTTCATTTTGCTTAACAAAACACATTTGTATACACCCTTTATGAAATTGCTTATCTCTTGCTGCTTTTCATCCACATATTTATATCTACGTGTCTTTGTTTGCTTGCCGCGTCATGTCAGTGTCATGTAATTAGTATTGCTCTTGACCCACGTATACATTCGTGACTTCTTTTAACTTCACCAAGCATCCTGACATCATTGACTGACTGCTCTATTGTATGGAGCCAAAAACCAGCAAAAAAGTAGAGAATTTTGAGGGAATAAAGTTGATAACACCCTTTACTTGCTACTCCCTACCCCGATGACACCCTTGCTCCTGCCATCTCTAGTTGATAAATGGTATCAGAGAGAATCTCCCGTCAAACTTTGAGTTTATATCCTTCATCTCATACATCCCAAAAAGTTGTTCCGAACTGACTTTTTTTCCTCAAGTTTCTGGCTGGAAATAACTGTGGAAAATAAGGGAATTAGTTGGAAAAAAACAATGGAAGTTTCATATTGAGTCCAGTAAAATCCCTCCAAGTGTAGAAGTATCACTTTGGTTACACTTAATGGGCAATTATTAGCCCAAGTTCCACAGTCTTCCTCCTCTCATTAGGCTAGGTTTTTAAAACCCTGTGTATTTGTATGTGTGTGTGTGTCTATTCAGTTCTGTGTCCACTTCCATTACGGCACTTCACGACTTCTTCTCTCCCTATAAAAGCCCGACTGAACTTGGTATTTAATTAATATTTTAACTGTACGGCTATTTGAATGAAATATTGTGGAATCGTATGGTTGGGAAATAATTTGATTAATTTTGACGGTGGATTTGTGCATTGGTTGCAGATTTTTATGACATAATGGGAGAGCTGTTGTTGAAAATCATGCGACAGAGTGGACCTTCGAGAGAAGCGACGAGTTGAGGAAAAGATTGTGTTGTTTTCATTTCATTTCAGCCTTGCTGTTCACAAGCAAAAATTCCTACAAGATTTCACATGAGAAGTTTGTGTTCAGATTTTAAGATATCAAGGTGGATCTCCGGTGTTTAAGGATTTATATTGATTCATGTGAGAGCATATACTTTGGAGTTTGTCCCACCCAACCAAAGCAAATGGCTAAAGTTTCCAAAGAATCTTCGCGATGGATGCAAATCTTGCATTAAACGGTAAAGAAAATGTTATTTTAATAGAATATTTTATTATTGAAGTACGGGATGACTATTTTTGGGGATGAAACACCGTCCCAGATCTTCCCTGGGAGTTGTGTTCGGATGGATTTTCGATTTAGTGCTGTTCCATTCAGTGTTACCACAACAACTAAATCCCTGATAATTCATTTGTGATGGAATAATTTTAGATGGGCTTTAAAAATCATGCTGAGTACCTATGAGTTAGTATATAAAAGGATTGTGTAGCTAAATGGTGTTAATTTCATTTACTGTGGTTCATCTTAAGTTGATTGTGTTTGGTGAAATGTTTTTAGTTACTGTTTGTGACATGGGCGGAAGTTCGATGTGTGTGAGCTGGATTGGATAGTCACCGTCACCGGTGTTTGTTGTAGTTTCGTTTTTAAATGTCTTGTGAAGATCTTGTGGATGAATGATGTGGAGTTAAAGATATAAGTCTTTTCGTAGTTTCCACGGAACCAGATTTTAGTTCGGAAAGCTGTAGCTCCATCGATGAATGTGTCAATTAGTGTTTAAGATGATTTGTTTGTTCTCAGGGATGACGAATACATTGTGTAGCTGTACTGCTGAGGTGAACTCAGTCATAGTTCTGTTAACTCTGTAGGGAAAGACAGTGGCTCTCGCAAAGCAGTGAAATAGTTCCAGTATTGGAATTAATTGGGTATTAGTTAGCTAGTGGGTCGCAACGGAATTTTACTTCCTACATTTAGACTATTTGGAGTTCATTACTTGGAAAAAATAATTGTGGCTATTTTAGATATTGATGGATGGAGCCTGAAAGTGAAGGGGACTGTCGAGTGTTGACAAACATGACTACAAAAGAGAAAAGAGTAACCTTAATTTTAGTTAGTTTCAATGAATTTGAGATTTTCAAAGATATCGTTGGAATAGTTTTTAATCACCACGTTTATAAGGAAGGATTAGTAACCGTTAGGGGCCTTCAGGGTTGCGATTGGGAAACTTCTAGGGTACATATTCGACATTTATGCAATAATATTCTCATTTATGTAAATAATTGTCACAGCTGGAGCTGGAATAGCAATTTGAAGAGATTGATTTTTCAAATATTTGTGATTCCTGCAGTTTATATAGTTTCACCCATGTGTCCTGTCACTACCTTAACATGGAAAGGAAACTTGTTTTACATGCTTCCAGCTAAAAATTCCACTAAAGGCGATGAATCATGACCAGGCTCAGGCTCAACAATTTCGTTCTCACCAAAGGTTGTGAAGTAAGAGGAAGTTTGTTTTAAGGAATGGAGCTCTCGTTAGAAGGAATAACCTTAAAATCAGATCGTTCCTTGAATTTACCTAGGAACAAACCGATAGTTGAACCTATGGTTTTCAGGCGTATTCAAAAGAAGTCGAAACTCGAAACGTTTTGGTTCTGCATTACAGGCAGGATTCTACCTGTACCTGTAACGGTTGTTAATCTAAAGATGCGATGTTATGATCGTAAATTAGAGCAGTTTATTGTGTACACACAATGCGTCGAAGAAAAATTACGCTGATTAAATTAGATTGATTTGAAATATTGGAAAGCAATTGGCTGATTTGATAATTTGTATCCGAACAAGATTTCTTCTCGTTTATGTGGAATATTAGGGTGTTTTTCGTGTATTTAGAGGTGTAAATTTGATTATGCAAATTCTAAGCAACTAGGAAACAGGAGTTATGCTGAAGCAGTAACTGTAGCTTCGACTGTTTTCTCCGGAATTCGAGGATCCTATATAAGTGCGACAGAAAATTCGCATGTAATCTTGTTATGATTTTTAAAGTGACGAAGTTAGTTATGGACTTGTATCGTAGCATGTTGTCTCCTTCCAGGAATCAAAGAGACGGTTTACTTAAAAAGAATAATTCTAATGATGTCAATAACATCGTTTTTTTCAGTAGAACCCAGCTGATAGAATAATTATTATTCTAGAGATATCAATAACATTTTATAACAAAATGAAACGACTAAGTGAATGTAGTGTACACACAGTGAAAGAAGTCAGGGGCGGCATTTACAGTATCTCTAGACTAACTTTCTCTTAAAGTTATGGTATAGTAGTGAAGTACCCAAGAAACTTATTTTGCTTAGGAATTGAATCTAGAATTTGCGCTTCTAGAATCAACTTGCCAATATTTCGCAATACTACAACCATAAGCGTATACTTATGTTTCTGTTCATTTTGTTTCTCCAAGGCGGCGTTATTGTTGATTGGCAATTAAATAGTGTTAGCCTATAACATAACCGGCAGGAAAGCTATTTTCTCGCTAGGATTTAACATTTGGTTTTTGGTTTCCACGTCGCACAATAGAAGATTTTCCCTCTTGCTGCACACTTCGTTTTTGACAAAAATTGAAGTGTATCGCTAAAAATGGTA
>JAQFXU010001246.1:0-31790 GCA_034693705.1 Spatulosminthurus flaviceps
TTCAAATTAATGTGCATGGTAACTTTCTTACCAATATACCAATCAAATCATTTTATCAAAACGGACAATGCGTAAATAAATTCTTCACAATTAACGCACGTGGTTGCCAGATTTCATCTTATCCTCATAAAGACGGGATTCCCATCCGCATCGCGGATGGCTTATTTTCTGGTTTGTATATAAATGGAAAATGCAAAAAGAATTCCATTATTGAAAGTTGTATAGCTTACAATGAAACTGGAACTTCTGTTGGGATGGAAGCAATTTCCTATTAAATTACAGAGCCAGCTTATTCCCACCTGAATGTATCTACTCCGTTCTGGAATCTACAATAAAATGGAGAATTTTTCGGTTCGAATGTCATCCTAATGATTCCGTGCTAATTTAGGGACCCCCTTCCTACCTTCTCAGTAGTTTTTATACTACGTACATGTACTATATATACATATACAAATTTCCTGCATAGGTGAAATCCACAATTAGTTAATCTACGTCCAAGTCTCCACTTTCTTTTCTCCTCTGCTCTATAGAAAACTAAAGTTGGAAGCTATTTCAATAGTTTTCTTTAGCTTGGAAGGATCCAAATGAAACTTGTCTCAAAGGCCTAATGAGTTCTACAAAAAGGAACGCTAATCTCACTATAGGTTCTTATACAAATGTTGTGTTGAGCCTATGGGGGCACCTTACTATTTTTTAAAAACATATATATGTACATACCTGTTGATAACTGAAGCAGATATCTCAACCAAGTGTTACCACTGCCAGGGAAACTCGCGAGAGCCACTGCTGGTCCTGATTCCTCTCGGAAATGAATGGGGACACATTTAAAGATCGTTCTGCTCCTCATCATGTCATTGAGGGAGCTGGAGTCTCGGTTGGAATGGAGGCGTATTCTGGCTCCAAGGGATCTCTCTATTGTGATGAGTCCAGTGCCAATGCTACTGTTTCCGCCTCTTGTCCCCCCACCGTAATTTCCATCCACGAATGAACCATTCTGAAAGAACCAATTAGAGAATCGTGAAGAAGAAGCCTTTCAAATTCAATCAGCATAATATTCAATCATATTTGATGGTTAGTACTTAAAGAGGAGAAGAAGAAAGCTAATTGCTTGAAAATTTCAATTGACTTTTCCCACTCCACTGCACACCTTTTGAATCAAATATTAATTATTCTCCTTCATCTCAAAAATTTCGTGTTGGAAGACATAGGCAGAATGGAGAAAAGAAATATTTAGTACAAAAAATATATCAAACATGAATAAATAATTCATGCTCATGGAAAGCCAATTGGGTTAGTAATGAATGGAAGAGAAATTAATGAGAGACATGAATGGGGTTGGCTGCTTCTTTAATTATGCGAAATTTCCATGGGTGCGCATGATACCAAAACCACACTGTAGGGTTTTGCTCAGGAAACCTTTTCCCCTGCCCTGGAATAATTAACAAGTAGTGAGTAGCTTCATTGAAGGAGTCACGGAAACTTTGAGCTCCTTTACACTTGGTTAGTCAAAGTACATAAGCGCCAATGCTTTCAAATCGTTACCCACCATTTTTCATCAAGGTAAAAGAAGTGTTGAGGGTAAGTAAGAACTCGGAGCTTAATGAATATTGACTTAACTCTTCGATGTAGTAATTTATTCTAATCATATATGCTGCTTCGGGTGAGTAATGTAACTTTAGAAATAGTTGCTGAACTTCAAAAGATCCTACGGTGGTGTTAAATATGAAAGAGGGGGGGAAATTGACATTTTTTAGGAATGTACGTATGTATTAATTTAGTTGAAAAATTAGAAGGGTTACAAAAATAAAGTTCTAGCCACACGTAGAAAAATCACAATAATTATTATTGCTTTTTTGGCCATCCACAGACTAGGCTCCTATTAGAATTTAACAAAAATTACAAAAATCGATAAAATATTTTTACAAGCCAGCTTTTTCAAGTTAGTGGACCATCATAAGGACAAAGGCTTGTTTATTTTGTACGCCTATGCATCTATACCTACCCTGATTTGAAGACGTTAAAATGCCTCATTATCACAGTGATTAATTTGGGAGTTTTACCTCATTTAGTGGAACAGATTCTGACTGGTTTTTACTTTTGCCATTTTCGTGAGTTTATCGGGGGGAAAGGGCTTAACTAAATTATTTTTGTCTGTTAATTGGTGGACTTTTCACATTATTTTAAGAGGTGAAAAGGCTTAAAATAACTTTTTGCTTTTAATTGGCCGGCTTTTTACGTGGCCTTGCTTTGTAGTAAGAGAACTTGCTTTCGTGAAAACTCTATGCATCGAGGGAAAAGTTGGCGTAAAAAACGTCGTTGTGCCGTTTTTCAAAATTGCGAAAAATTTTCAAAGTTCCAAATTTTTTTTAAAATACCGAAAATGTTTAAAAAATCCGAAATTTTTTCAAAATACCAAATTTTTACAAAAAAACAGTCACCGTTCCAATATATCATCAAATATATATATATATATGTAGACAGATAGATAAATGTTTATTGTCCGATTCGACATAAGTCCTTACAGTCACTACGGTTCATACATTACATTTCATAAATATTCCTTTTACATTAAATAAACTGAATAGCTCTTTTTGTATATATTTGTATATTTACAATTGATGGGTCCGTATGAGTATGTTCTTTTAAGTATGTTCACATAGTTTCCTATAAGTATGTATATTCAGATAAGTTCATTTTATGACTAATTTTTGTTTATTTACTTAACATGTATATTTTCAGTCACCTTTAGTTCCTGCCTTTATCCTCATTGCCATGGATATGCGCCCTTCTTCTACCTCTACCTCATTGTTATTAATATTATAAATACTAAATGCTAAACTAACCTATGAAATCGTGTTATTTTAAATCTATATAGTAGCTTATGCTGCAATAATAATAATTATTATTATCACTGCTTTATTCTCCTACCGACCTTCGTCCCGAATAAACCTATCCTAACCTCTATCCCTCAATTTTTCCTACTTTGTCCTGTTTCCTTTATTTTAATTTAGATTTTCTTATAGTAGAGGCCACGAAAGTAGAGAAATCATTTTTACATAAACTATAGATAGATAGATTATTTATTGACCGATTCAGCATAAGCTCTTACAGTCATTACATAAACTATAGTGCACTGGTGACTTTTTCCAAAGTCAGTTTTCCTTATTGTTTTTATTGCCATTCGTTGCACTGCCCAGTACCATCGTCCTCTATAGACAAAACAGCGTTGTCCGCAGCTAAAATGAAGAATTTTTGATTTACTGTTTCTGATCCTTAAAAGTCATTCCTCAAAGGTGGAAATCGTTTTTTCCAGAAAGTAGTCCAGTTAATAAAATTTAGTTAACTCACCCACGTATATACATTGCCTTTAGTTAAGATTAGAATTTTATCCGTTCCTCTGACGGGCATCACCACTTCAATGTAAATGTAAAAGTTCTTAGAAAAGTTAAAAATAAACTATGTAAACTACATGTAACTAATAAAACTATGTAAATACATGGGTCGTGGGTGTGGGCTAAATGATGCGTCGTATCACCTATTGAATACTGTGAATAATGGATGGAAAGAGTATGTGGCTGGAAGAGTCATAAGTAGAGCGAGTGCATTTAAAATAATTACCACGTACAACAGTTTATGGTGTGAAGGACTATGGGAGAGGAAGGGTTAAGAAGAGAAACGTTGGAAGGTAGTAAAATATTTTCAAGTATGGGTACATAAGAATAACTACTGAGAAAATCCTTCCGCGAGGACTTAATGGCGCATTATAATGAAAAGTGACTGGATGTGAGAGTGTAAGAAAAAGTTCTGATTCATTTGCATGTTAACCTTCCAGTTTTTATTTTCATGCTCAAAAAGTGTTTGCACCCCAGAAAAACTGTCCATCAAACCTTTCACATTGAAAGTGGTTTGAATAGATCCAGGCGGGATTGAACAAAGTAACGTGAGTAGGGCATAGTGCCATTGAAGGAGCGTGTGTCATTCCCAGTCACATCCTGTAAATTCTTCCTTTTGGATATGTTACTGGAAAAACAAACGTTGGCGCATATTTTGGTCCCTATATGCCTTCGGAACGACTCATATATACATATATGTATATGAGGAAGGGGCAGGTTTTTTCCACTAAGGATCTTCAAAAATGATGGAGGCGCATGAGGGAAGAGCCTATAGCTTTCTCTCTCTCTACTTTCTTAGGGGGAAAGAAAGCCTGTCTATAAAATTTATGCACGTGTGTCTGCTCTGCATTACTATTCTCGAGTATAATGGCGCTGAAAATGACTTACTTTTATAGGGAAAGAGGGGAAATAAATGTAAATTATAGAAAAAATTTCAGGATGGTAATGGAGTGAAAAATACATTTCTTCCTTTATAGAAAGTACCCACACAGAGAAAGTAAACCTCCTCGTATTTTTTACATACACACACACAGAGCTAGTAGTAAAAAAAAGCAAGACATTCTCTCCACATTTGAAATTGGTCACGTTGCTGGGAACATGTTTTATTGGAAATCGTGTTTCTTCATGTAATAGACATTCGGATGGTTTCATTTGCAATTATAGCTAAGACCCATCACTTAATCCGCAAATTGTCTCTTGGAATGTGTGACCATCCAAGCTTTCCCGTACACCACAGACTCATAAACACGTACTGTCTCAAAGGCTTTGTTCCATAGCTCTCTGTGTGAGAGGAACTTATAGGGCGTTAGATTAAACGGCATAAAGAGAAATTTAGAGGACTATCAACATCTATAACTATGTATATTTGTCATTATACAGGGAATGGATATAGAGAGGGAAGAAAGAGAGAAAGAGGACTTTCACTAGGAAATATAATCCTCCTTTTCCAATAGCCAGTACATACTACGCCACCCTCAAATGATCTTATCTAATCAAAGGTCTTACATAATATCTGTTGATACTCTCATGAGCGGAAGAAAAAGGGCTTGACAATTTTCTCGAGCCTTCCACAACTTCCCTTCTAATATTATATAACTTGGATATGGATCCATCTACATACTACTAATCTATATAGATAGATACATACGTCTGACTGAAGAATAACCCAGAAATTTCTTGTCTCATTAGTACTAATGGTATTTCTTGTTTTTTTCTTCTTCTTCCAAGAAATTACTATACCCTCAATATATTGGACATTGGATATGCTAACAGATTTTATCAATGACTTCTATCCTATACACACCTATATAACACATAATGTTTATGCGTACACACATATAGCTTTTACAAGAACCCCAAAGAAATAGCACTATTTCACCCACTACTGGAGCTCAAGGATGCCAAAAAAGGCACATCTCCGCGTGAACCATGGCCTCATTAATTACCCATTCAGCATCTGGCTTTTATCTCAAGTTATGCTTTCCACCTACTCTTATTCTTATATGGACGGAGTATACTAGTGTTAAAAATACATAATTTAATGTAACCTCAAAGGTTTTTAGTTACGAGGATAAAACCGTGAGAATGTAAAAAATGTAAATGTGTACATTTCCCAAGCCTCCTGATTTCCCCTGACCTCAATATAGTTGAAGAATATTTTTTTCTACTCAGTCTCCTCTGGATAAGCATTAGTCAATGCAATGGATTATGCATGTATTGTAAACTCATAAAAGCTTAATGTGATGAAACATTAGACAGCAAACTTGGAGTGATTCCCTGGCCATATAAGCCTACACAAGAATAATATAGGATAACCTTGTAAAGTGGAAATAATATGAGCCACAAGCTTTTTAAAAATATCTCAGGTTTTTCAACCTCTCCCAATTTCCCACACTTTTTTAAGACTTTCTGGGACTCCGTCATAATTCTTTTATCAATATATGGATGAAAGTGTATGAGAGAGGAAATTTGATGCCCTGGGCAATATTGATCAAAATTTTACTACATAAAATGGGTCAATAGGCAGCCACTTAATGCGTGCAGAGAGGAAAAAACCTTCTCCAAACTAAGCCTGAGAAAAGAGTTGCCTCAAACTAAAAGCAATCCTTTCATTGTATATTATACTGAGAACATATTATGTACGATAAAAAAAATTCTATAAAGATAACTATTAACTTGTAAACATATACATGTGGAATACATTTCATTTCTGCAACGCACGTAGTGAAAAATGGGTAAAAGTATATGGAATGACAATAATATTATACTACGAACAATAATATGATCAACGGTCATGGAAAATGTAACAGGATGTGTGGGACTAAAATAAAAATACGAGACAAGATGAGAGGCAAAGAGAGAGAGAGAGGGAGAGAAAACTCTTTAAAAATCTGGTTAACATCTTTGTGAGGGAAATTTGCCGCTTGGAGCACAAGAAGGAGGTTTGGCTGTCACCTTTTTCTTGTTCTTCCCTGCTGTTGCCTCTCCTATGTTCCTTTGCACCTGGCTACTTCTTCCAGTCGTACCGTCCAAAAAACATTATTGCTCTGCTCTGCCTTAAGTCGCTCTCGGTACCATTACGTCTCTGGACCGACCCACCCATAACATCCTTTTGTTTATTCCCTACCATTTGTAAAGGAAGTACAATGTAAAAATGTCAAAACACATCTTTTATTTAAGACGGAGAGCCCAAACTAAAAGAAGCTTTTATATTTACAGCCCTCACAGTTCTGAGAATTTTGATCGGATTACACTGACTTTCCCCCTTAATCCATATCCCCGCATAAACATTTCTCTTTCTTTTTTTTCTACCCTGTTTTTTTCTTTTTCTAGGGGAAAAGAAAAATTGATTCCACTTAAGTAAGTCTGATGCAGTTGCTCTATGTATCGTGTAGTCTATTATTTTTCCTCGCTTTCCTTTCACGCAAATTTAGGAGCACGTATTTGCATATCTAAATATGTATACATATCTATATGTATGTGTATATATATAAATATGTAGGGTAATATATATTTATTTGTGAATATATTTTCGAGGAGGACGTACCATAAAAAAAGGCCATGATTAATGCGCCCATAGGAAAGCATATAATGCCAGAGGGATTCCCAGTTGCCTGAGTAGCCTGAGTAAGTATACATATCTATATATATTCTAGGCTAAAATTTAAATCCATTTGTTCAGTTTGCAAAGTTCAGGGTATTACTGCCAAAAAAGGAGATGGAGGCAGGGAAAGTATAGAAAAGTCCCCTTCTTCCTACAATAATTCTTCCCCCTTTCAAAGGTAATAATACATCCCTTCAATGATAGGTATATAAACTTGCTCATGCACATGAATAGACAAGCTTACACCTAGCAACATAGGAATATTTATTTGTAAATACCCATTTAGAATATATAGGTATGTGTAGCTTTGGATGGGAAGAAATATTCGTCGGAACAAACTACAGCTCCAATAATAATAATTGTTTTACTATAATATACCGTATAATCCTATATAAAGAGGGTAACCATAAATAGCTATGGCTCTTTAGCTATGGTGTGAATTTTTTTGGAAGACTGTCTCCCAATGTATTTGAGGGAGTTTGGCTAGGTGCTGAGCCAAGGAGAAAGTACGTGGCCAATTACCCTTGAGTCAATGGTGCCAAAATTTAATTTCCAGATTTCTACTCCTGTCGTACTATTTGATGAGCGCAAAAGCTCCAATGAACTTTTAGCTAAAAAAAAAAAAAGTATGCGCTCCTTCAAGGAAAAGATCTTTGAGTTCAACTCATTCATATTTTTACAGGCTTTGAACACCCACGGAATTTATAAATATCTCACACATCATTGGAGTGGAAACAAAGGGTGGAAGGTAGGAAGATTTAAGGATATGTTTTCTTAGAATTTTTTCTACCTTTCTTGTAAGGATTTGTTTGCCAACTTTTCTCTTTTGGCTTTGCTATAGATATAGATATAGAAACTGTAAGGAAGGAGGGGATGTAATCTTTTCATGAGAACTGGATTAACTTTAGTGTAATAGATAGGGAAGGTCTGTTGGAGCCCCAACGGATTTTTCCAACCCCTGGAGAAACTTGTATTATCTCAATATAAAAGTACTTATAAAAAATTGTGTAGAGTAAATGTCTGGATGAGTAACAGGTCAGACGTTGCTAGCCATAGGGACGTATGGATATTATTTGATGTGGAAGGAGGGATGGAGGAAGAAAGATTCATTTTGCAAGGAATATTATCTGCTAAATGACTGGTATAAAAAGGGACGACATTTCCGTCTAACCATGGGTAAAACTAGACGAGCAGAGGCTTTAGATTAATGGAAAGGGGCAATTTTTCGGGGATTATATGATAGTTTTATACGGATTCACCACTCTCAGTTCCTTAGTTCTTATCTGAAAATTGGATCTGCTCCTTCAGCCTCTTTGGAAAAAACGTCTCCATTGGTATAAGAGGAGGCAGGGGAAGGAGAAAGGATGAATCTTATTTCGCTTGTGAGAGCTCACAATGCTCATATGATGCTTATATGTAGTCGGAGTCTCAGGCTGAGAAATGACACGGGCAGGAAAAGTCTCGAAGAATATGGATGGATATTTTGTTGTTGTTGGGGTACGCTCCATATAGATAGTAACCATAGGCAGCTGAAGATGAAAGCTCCGGTGTGAGTGTGTCTGCTTGTGTATAGCTGAGTGAGAGGAAGAGATCAAATTGGGTTCCATTCTTCAAAAATACCAAAGTTACTCTACACAGCAGAGGGAAAAAGGGTGTAAATTTCCTTTGGTGAATTTACTAGTGCCCATGGCATGAGTATATCCTCTTGTAGACTGCTATTCTCACGAATTTTCTTATGTATCTACATCCCAACGTTATGAGCTAATGGAAGAATGGGAGTAAAGGAAGGTGGTTTCCTTCTATCTCTAAACCTACCTATCTGGAGGGGTCAAGAGAAAGGAGTTTCTCCTTGGCGATTTTCACAGTTATTGTCCATGTTACCACAGTATTTACCATCTGGAGACTCCACTAGTATCCATTTTGCATGGATTTTACTCAAAACTACACTCTAAGTAATGGCTCTCCACTATATGGGCACTTTCTCCAATATAAACCAATGCTTTCACTCTCTCTCTCTCTCTCTCTCTCTCTCTATGGAAATCTCAAAGAAGTACATAAAGTTTTTAAGCTATTTCTATTGCCAACATACCCTTGAAGAGAAGGGTTAAGCCTCCTTAGAAAAATAGAGGAAACGGCTGGATCCCACTGTAGGGCCTTATGTAAAATACCATTACAAAAGATATAACGCAAGGTTGTTTTCACTTTATTGAACCAACAGTTTCCATGGATTTTTTGACCTGGAGGTCAGTTTTGAAGATTATGAAATTTAAAATGGCTTCCACGGACATTCCCAAGGAGAATACTACTGTGGATGCGTTTCCCCTTGATAAATGCCGCTCTCTTCTATCTGTTTCGGGAAGGAGGGTTGAAGTAAAGTTGTTCTCATTCAACTTGTTCTGTCTATATAATGATATGATTCCCATACGGTAAAACTGAGATCACAATGCCCACGGACTTTTTAGAGAAATTTATGGGAAATTCCCTAAATCTCCTTTCGACCTGAGATTGGTCGATTATTTCCTCTAAAAAATTTCAAAGTTGTACATGAATTTATTTTTACAAATTAATAACTTGTCATTTATTTGAGAAATTTCCCCCGATGCATTGCATTTCCCACCATTATGTCGGAAACACTGAAATGCTTGAAAATCCAGATAATACCCTTGGCAGAAAACACCGTGTAAATTTAGTTGAGGCATAAATCCAAGTAAGTAATCCTAAATATCTCCCAAACTTATCCAAAATCAATGGCCATAATCAATTTTCCAGTGAAAGAGAAGAGCAAAAAGCTGGCCGAGATGGGTTAAAAAAGAGGAACATTTTGAAATATATTATCGCAGACGAATGAATGCTGCTCAATAATTTCGTCAAACAGAAACATGAAAATTGAAAGTTCTGAAGAATAATGAATATGAAAGTATCCCATATGATTTTTACCTACAACGACAAACCATTCTACGTAAGTACAAAAATCCAAAAAGTGGTTCTATTAAGTAAAAACAACCTTTTCCCAATGCAATGGTCACACCATACGTGCCATTGAAATTTCAGGATATCCATTGGGGAGATATAGTGGCTTGAGGCATAGTATTTCATTATTGAACCTACAAAATTGCCTTGAATAGGAAGTAAACTGATGACTCCAGTAGACTCCCTCACGCAAGCATAGATTTGAAAGAGAAAATGTGAATGACACGTTGTTTCACATATCCATACCCATGCACTATATGAGATATTTTTTCTATTCAAGAGAAAATTTATATACCGTAGACACATGCTGACATATAAGGCACGGAAAGTTTTTTCACTCTTTAAAAAAAAAGATTTTCAGTTTTTGGTATCCCATATCCATACTTGTTTCCTTGGACCTACATAATTATTAGAGATATACACCCATGGGTGCTTATACCCGCATGAGTATACCCAAGTATCTGCCATAGATTTTGCCCTTGCTTGGTTGGGAATATCCCATGTGGAACGGTCTACAGACCAGAGTAAAGCACATATTTTGAGGGAAAGAGTTGTGAAAAATCCGGAGTTTTTCTCAGAGTTGTGCGAAGTATACCTACTTATATGCGTAGATTGGCTACGTAAATTTCTCTCATAGGCGAATACTACAATACTCCACTATAGAAGCTGCTGTGAAAAAAGAGGGTTAAAAGATATGGGAAATAGGAATTCTATGTAGCTATTGGATGTTGAGCAGGGAGTGAACAGAACATATATTATACATGTAATGTACGGGATTTCAGCTTGTTTTGCATGTGAACCTTTTTAGGCATGTATCTCTGGAGATAACGTGCGTGTAATATGTTGGAGAGGGGAAAGGGGATGCGGTGTACTCGTGAGAGGAAAGGACTCCTTGGCATGCCAAGTACTTTATATAGTATAAGTGTAGGTAGTAGGGAAACATTTCACTTTTAATGTTAAGCTCCTCTACATTTATAAGGCATAGTCCTCTTCAATGACTCCCTGTCTATAAGTTTAGGCTGAATTCTGATGGTGCATTAGCTGTAGCTTGGTCTAAGTAAGGGAATCCTGTGCAGTTCTTTAACTTGTGACTGTAGATTTCTGCATGTGAAAGAATGAAAGAAAGAAAGAGAGAGGACTTCAAAGGAGGTGAGGTTACCCCTGGCTTCTCATATCATTTGAGAAAAAGACAGAGAGATGGGGGAGAAAGTTTCGAGAGTGAGAAATCTTGCATATAAGATAAACTATATTATGGTCCTTCAGATAAAATACACCAGCTCTAGTATTGTAAAATGTTATACTTGCATGTGCCTTTTTACCAGAGAGAAGGAGAAAGGAAGAAAGGTTTGTCAAGAAATGGATCCACGTGGAAAATCCACACTCTCCTATTGAATCCATCCGCGTTACATGTATGAGATGTGTAATCGATCTAAAAACTTTCAAATGACTTTACATTTATTTGCTGCATTAAAGCAAAGAAAAGATTTAGGAGGAGTTTTCAAAAAAAAAACATGGAGGGTAGTGCAAGTATTTTTAATAAAATACTTTTTTTCTCCAACACTTTCTCTTCTTCACTTTGGACTTTCTCCATTTTACGCTCTCTCTCTCTCTCTCTCTCTCTCTCTCTCTCTTTCTTTTCCTTTCTCACATCCCATCTCCACAACTACTTTGCTTTACATTCTTAATCGACTTGATACTATACTCCGTCTCCTTTAATGCCTTTTGCCTGGTAGAGCAGGAGAAGAGGTAGTAATTCCCTCGTTCCATCATCAACCAGCCATTTGATCCTGTCACGTTTCCTCACTTCACATAGCACAGTAAACATTTGATGTTTAATCCCAACACATCCGTCTAAACGCCCTATGTATGTATACATACATACTTATATATATATAAAAGATGCTTTCTCCCACTAAGCATCTGCTCCAATCCTAGGGATTATTCCGTGCATTCTTCCTTCTCGAAAAGAATCTCATTTTCTTCAAAAACCAGGAAGAGAGAGAGAGAGAGAGAGAGAGAAAAGTAGGAAACAGGAGAGGAGATGAGGAGCTTGTAACCTCCCCACATCTAAAACTTCCCAATTCATTTCATGCTACATTTAGTCAAAAGGACTCTTCATAATTAGAAAGCTTGTGTAGTATATTTATATACTTACAACTCCAGCTTTATAGTTTCACCCCATATGGAGAAAGTCACTTTCTCCCACTATTTTTCCTCCTTTAATTTATTCAAGTATTTGTATAAACTTTAACTTGACATTTTCAAATATTTCAAATATACACGAGTTTACTCTTTCTTAGTCAATTCCATTTGATTCCATTAAAATAGATTGAATTCTTCTCTTTGGAACTAAAATTCCGAGAGCGGCTTTCATTTTACTTGTCTTTGTTTTTTACATTCAAGTAGGTAAATTTGTTTGACAATTTATTTCGTAATCCATTACTTTATGTTCTCTTCCTTGAAAAAGGGAAAGGAAGACGATTTTTTCAAAAGAATGAAGAAATTGTTGTTTTTACAGTGTGTATAATGCATGTCTTATTAACTAAAAGCTTCATGTTCTGGATGATGATGATGATAGGGATTGTCGTCCTATATGAACGTTACATGTTGTCAAACGGAAAAAGCAACGTGCTCATTTCTGATTTTATTGGATGTTTTTTACTGAAAGTTGGAAAGAATTTTAAGAAAAAGTAATTATTACTTTTTTCCCTTGAAAAGAAAGTATACTGAGAACGTCCTGATTCTATTGGAAGCTGTACGTTCCCATCCGCAGATGCGGATGGCTTAATTATTGCTTGTCGGACATCAATAAATAATATGGAAAGGAAAAATACATTTCTTGGAATTTTTACTGCTTCGATGCTTTGCCAAGGAAGTTCATGTTTCTCCAAGATAAAGGGCAGTACTAATAAACATTAATATTATTATTATGGCTGTGAGATTGAGTAGTCAAGGAGAGTGGATATTGAATAAGTTTGTGTGGGTGGGGATGTAATTTGATAAGGAGAATAAAATGGAATATTTACACTATACTTGTACAACCAACCACCACCACCCACGTAGTCCTTTGCAATATGTGGGACATAAAGGAGAAGCCTTGAGACAGCTCTTTTATGCATGGATAAAAAAAACGTGGCTCAAGTATAGATTTACAAGGAAGGTATTAGTAGTTGTAAAGGGTTTGGGGGAAATTTTATTAATCAGTCTGCGTTGAAAAAAAGGGGACTCCCGTTTAAGTGGGAAGTTTTTGAGAAAAGTTGTCAAGCTCCCATTTTATTATCATATTCATGACTAAAAAGGGTTTCAGTTAAAAACTTTGGAATTAAAAGTTTACTTTACCTCTTTACTCTTCTTCTACCATGTAGCTTACATTTTCTAGTATAGACTTTTCCAATGTAAGCACTACACAGACAAGAAAAGGAAACCTTATGAGCTATCAAGCTACACAAATCCTCATATATGGCCATTTCTGTTCCCAAAAACTTTTCCCCTGAATTTTCACATCATATTATGTATCCATGTTTCTTTGCCAGGAATAAAAAAAAATTCATGTCATTCATTCTTCTCTACCGTTAGAACAAGACACTCCGCAAAAGACACTATGTTGGCCAGACATGTGAAACGTGACAAGATGGAATTGTAACAAATCAGACCCATTCTCACCAAATGATCATCATTCCCAGAAAAAAAATTATTTTGTCAACTGTCACACCATGACAGAGAGAATTGAAATTAAAGAGGACAAGGAAAAACAAAATAAAGATGGGCGACAAAAAAGGAAACATTTTCTCTATTAAAATACCTTGGACGAAAATAATATAGCAATCAAAAAATTAGCAAAGACTCCAAATTATTAACTACAGTTGAAATTGATAATGTACAAATGCTTCCTTTTGCATTATATTTATATTTCACTCCAGATAGGTTGATTCGCAGGTCGAAATTTCTTGCAATTAATGAAGTAAAAGTGAAGATAAAATGAATATTTTGAGCCATATCTAAGAAAGTCCCAAAAAAATGGACCTGTACCTCAAGTAAAAATTAATTGTACTGGAAATAGGAAACGTGGAGTAACAAGTAGGGGCCTGAAAATCAATGTAAAAATTGCCAGGGAATGAAATTGTTCTCAAATTGAATGGAAAATGTCCTCAAAATGAAACTATGAATCCCGCCTTTTAAAAGTTTTTTCTAATTTTTAAATCAAAGGTTCAAAGGAAAATAGGGCTATTCATTTTAGCATGAAACTCTTTTATAGATCGTCCTTTTGTCTTGTGAAAAAATCGCAAAAATACTCAAAGCCCCAGTTGTTTTTATATAGCAATTATATCCGAGGAATTTCCGGAGGAATATTCCTGTATAAATCCCTAACTTCTCCCTAAAAATTTCTTCTACAGATGACAAAAATATTTTACAACTCATTTCATGGAGAAGCCCATTGAAAATTAAATGTTTTTAGTTACATGAAAAGCCAATCATATTTGATCTAAGGCTCATGTCATGTCATGTCATGTCATGTGGCTCATTAGGGCATAACGGTTGAGTGGGAGGAGAGTGCTCATGTGAAAGTTCGTGATCATACTACAATCCACTCAAGTTGAAATGTCTTGTAAGGGAAAGCTATATAAGGTTTAGCATGGCATTGATCCAAGTGCACTTTAAAACTAGGGAGTATCAAATGTGCAATATCAATTACAGGATTTGAAGATACGTGGGAATATTTTTTTGAAATATGCATTTAAGAGTATTTACTTTAAGGTAAAGCCCCCCTGTAAAAGTTACTATTTCAGGATATGTACATTTTACATGCTCGAGGTTCTTTACCGCCTTCATATATTATGTTTCCTTTGCGTGGTCACAGCAATATATTCAGCGATTTGAAAGAACTTTGGTGGAACAGTATGAATGGTTTTTTTTTACATATGGCTTAAGTATTGGCTAGATATTTTGAACATAGGAATAACATATATTCCCTGGATAGTTAAAGTAATCATAAAATTCCAGAACATCTGCTCGCCGCATAACTTCCCCTTGAGTGGGCTCATATATATTACTACGTGATTTTCGCCACGACTTCCATACCATTAACCCTGGATTTGCAACAACATTTACTCGCCAGTGAGCCTATGCAAGATATAAGTTTGGCGTATGCTTGTAATACATATATGTATGTATGTACATATATATATATATATATACCACCAACGTGCAATGGTACTTGTAGGGATTTCCATAAGTGCAAGTATTACTGGAATTCCAATAGGAAAGTATGGCGGCACTCTATATAGAAGACAGAATAACGGAGGGATCTCTCAAAGAGGATCAATCCTTTCAATTTCCCTCTTTATTAAACAGTAGAACATATCATTTAAATTCTAATATATTTTTGATTACAAGCAGAGTAACTCAGCTGAAAAGAATCCTCTCATGCAATACTCGCAAAGGCTTGCTCAATTATTTTTGCAATCCTACATAGCTCATCATTGCATAATTTTTCCTCAACAATATATTATACCAAAAGTACATTTTTTAATCTCCAAAAATAAATACATATTTTTTTAGCAAGTCAACAATACTATTATCCAAACTATCATAATCATAATAAAAACGCGAGTCTGTACGATACAAGTGTGTCCGTCCGTTACCTTACTTTTTTTTTTACAGTATTTATTAAAGGACTTTACAAGTATTTAAATGGGTAATTGGATACAACGTATTTACTGTGTCAATTATTTATTTAAATGATTGTATTACTTGAAATATTATGCGCCTACGGATTGTACTACAGGGAATTTCATGAACCTAAGCCTTGATACAAGGCCCTTTCCCTTTGATAAGAAGAATTTTATTTGTTCAAATTTAGGCTTCGTCTTTATAGCGTTGATAAGAGAATTTTTTATTGGTCAAATCCCGTCAGGATTTAGCAGTTCGGAATAAATGGCGTCTGAATAAAATCATCTATTAATATTTAAAACTTTGCGGAATGCGGATCCGACACAAGCTCTTCACGTCGCTCTTCAGGCTATAGCTATCCGTTTATTGAGCGGGGACCCCCTTTGTATGGATTTATACATAGAAAGGATGTGAAACACTCTTGATTCTTCCAGATGACTATTCTCTATGAGTTTTCTTTAATCCATTTCCTTCTTGGCAATTTAGGCCCAGGGAGTAAAAAAGAATCACACAAACCGGAAATTTGCACTTGTGGCTACAAAGGATGGGCACCGAGGAGAAGGCACCTTCCTAGTACATATATATACTCACATAATAAAGGCAAAAGCTCTCTCCTTTGATTTTATTAGAAACTGGATGCATACACAAAGTCTTGAGCAAACTACAGCATAATTAAGGTCAGAAGGTTAAATGAGGAAGCATTAAATGAGGAAGCACTTGGTTTCAAAGTAGACTGGGTCTACATATAAATATCAAAAGGTTGAGTTTTTCTCTTTTACAAAAAGAAGGAACAGGAGGAGGAGAAAGATGAGAGAAAGCAAGGAGTTGAAAAAAGGAGGAATTTTTTTTAAACAATTCCTTCCCATTTTCTTTGTCTTGAAACTGGAGTTTCTCTCAAGCTCTCTCTCCTTTTCCACAGCTTTTTTTTTGTCTGCCCAGAAAAAAATGATATGTACAATAGAGACTTGCCTTTCGACTCAAACTTATAGTTATTCAGAGTGCTTCCAAATAGCATAGGAGAAGGGAAGCACAAGTCTATAGACATATGTAAATGTTGTGGAAAGTGGAAAGGTAAAGGGAAAAGGGCGGATCTATATACAAGGGGAAAAAATCCAGGAGTTCGTCTCAAATCTACAAACTTGGACATTACCCACTCGCACGTATACTTCATCTTTTATTAAACCACTTGAGATAGACAAAGCTTGAGAGAACTTTTGAACTTTTTCTTTTTTTTTTTTATTATCTTTGAAGTTTTTCTCTGTCCGTATAGATATAAAGATATACATATATTCTGTAGTTTTTCTGATTCTCTCTCTCTCTTACATATTGAAGCTCGTAGTTCTTAATGGGATGGTAGAGAGACATTTTCACGTTCAATTCTCTCTCTCTCTCTCTTTCTTAAGCCTCCCGATGACACAGAGCATAATACCTGCATTTAGATAACTTTACTACCTTACTTTTTATCGTTAGTACACACACAAGTATCCATAGCTCTCCTTCAGATGTGACACCTTATGCATTCCAATGAAGTCCTTTGGAATGGAATGATTCCTCCTCAAATACATATTTAAATATACATAGATTCCTGTGGGGGAAAGAACCCTCTTCTTTAACAAAGTTCTGAAACCACTCAATTTTTAACATTGAGACTTTTGGAGTTCCCCCCTGTTTCCTACAAATTATTTCGATATTGGAGTTACTACCAAAAGTGTAAATTCCATCCACGCGCCGAGCATTTACTCGAGCACTGTTTCTGTACGCATAAATAATGTGTTTTCTCCGGCAATCCACCATGACAATCTGGTGGCCATTTATTCATCAAATGGATTTTATTACTACTATAACCTCGATAAAAAGAGGAGATGAGAAGATGAGCAAAAGGGAAAATCATTATAGTTTGGAAAAAAACTTTGTAATTATTTTGTTTGGAATTTGTTGGGTGTTTTCTAATGATGTGACCATCATGCCTGAACTATATGCTTTAACAGAGATGGGGCAAAGTTGTTCTGTCAAGTTGTTAGGAGTTGGGGAGGAAGAAAAGGTAAAAGTTAGGAAAGTCTTGTTTGTCAAGGTAAAAGGGAGGTGAGAGTACCCTTAGGAAAGTACATACGCGGGGGATCTTATGGCTAAAAAGGTAGTGAGATAAAAGTAAGGACATGTGCATGTACGGACTTATGTGTATATCAAGTTATGATGGAGAGAGTACTTCCAAAGAAAAATCAAGATGAAGGAGGAAAATAAAACTTTTTGGGAAAAAGTTTGTCATTACAGGGGAGGATTTCAAGGGACGATGCTAAAAGATGCGGAAGGCATTAGGAAAACAAGACGGTTCGAAAGAAAATCTTGTCCTGAGGACCATCTTTATAGTAACATATAGCTATACATAATCTAACAAGCATTCGTTTTTTGATGTCACCCTTAACCTATGGGTTGAGCATTTTTAATGCATTACTACTACTATAGCACAATAGACCGTTTCCCTCTTCTTGTTCACTTGGTTTTTTTTCACAAAAATTGAAGTGCTTCACTAAATATGGGGAAAGTATTTTTTTGATGCGGGGGTTTTGTAAAGTGTTGCAAAATTTGTGACTCCCTACCTTTACCATAGGTGCTACACAAGGGCCTAAGGTGAATTTACGCACAATTTAGTTAAATGGAACACTCTTTCCTGGATGCGCTTCCATTAAAAATTGTGTACATGTAAAAGCATGGAAAAAATCGAAAAAGGGACAGAAACTGATGGAGATTTTTTTACGCTGGCCAAGAGTTGCCTAAATTATTGCATGGTCATAGGATATAATTGCCAGCGTAAAAAAATCTCCATCATTTTCTGTCCCTTTTTCGATTTTTCTCATGCTTCTACATGTACACACTTTTTAATGGAAGCGCATCCAGGAAAGAGAGTGTACCATTTCACTACATCATGCGTAAATTCACTTTAGGCTCTTGTGTAGTGCCTATATGGTAAAGGTAGGGAGTTGAAATTTTCAAAAAATAATGAAGATAGTTATGATAAACAAAAAAAATATTTTTACCGTATTTAGTGACGCACTTCCATTTTTGTCAATGAACAAATGCGAATGAACTAGCAACTTAAGCATATTGAAATCTACATTCGGGTTTAATTTAAATAGTAAAAAAGTTAAAAAGTCAAGCGACTGTCGAAGTGAAACCCTAATGTGACTCTCTCAATTGTACAATTGCAAGCAGTGGTTACTGGTGTATGAATTAATTTCATTACATATGTAAGTAAATAGAAATTAAAAAAAAATTGAATTGTTTGGTTATAAAGTTGGGCGCATACGATATGAGGTGTTCAAGAAAATCTGAAGATTTGCCAAATTTTACAAGGAGGTACCCATTAAATATTCAACTTCCCTTGTTAAAACCCATTTGAAAAAGGTAAATTTCAAACTTGGGCTAAAAATCCGAAAATGTCAGGATTTTTAAAAAATCCCAACATAGATTTGCAGGTGGGCGATGTAGTGAAAGGGTTTCCTTACGATAATAGCAATTCTGTTAAAAATTCAAAACCCATAGGTCAGGGGGTGACATGAAAAAACGATTGCTTGTAAGATGGGGTTGTTACAATTCGAAAGTTTCCATAGTTTTTTCCAAAGTTAGCACCATATCGGAGTACAGTGGATCGGGACACGTAGAAACGTGTTAGAGAGGGAGTCTATGTCAACCATTGTAAGCCCGAAATATACGGTGGAAAAGTGTATGAATGGACCGAAAGTGTCATAAAATAGTCGTAGATTCATGTACAGTAAAATGTAATGTCTAAATTATATAGTGACCATTTGTCATAAACGTGGTGGTAAAGTTGTAAAATGAGAAGAGACTGTGAAAATTGTTGCAATAAAAGTTGTCATGATTTTTCGCATAGACGACCCCCTCAGTGTGACAATTTACAGAAATGATTCAAAATGACAATAATTCTTCCAAAAAACACACACGTACACTCACATACTTAAATGTTACGAGTCTTATTTGCTAATGCTTTATAGTGTCTCTTTCCTCACAACTGATGTCTATCATTTAACTCTATGTCTCTCTACGTGCAAGCTAAAAACTCATTAAAGGACTAGGAATATGGCTTCAACTTCCTCCCACAATTTTCCTATGAATATACATACAAACATAGACGCATTAAATTAAGGAAAAGTACAGTCATAATAATAATTGCATATATTTCTTCAAGGCTATGTGACGGGTGGAGAATGCGACGACCATTTAAGTCCAAAATGGAGGGAAATCCTTAAATTTTTTTTTAAATTCGGGTATGAGGCGAACTATTTTCATCATATTATATCTTCCGCCATTCCTTATAGCTGTTACTAAAAGCCCCCCCAAAACCCATTCCAGTTCAGAGATAAAGCACATTAAAAGTTCACCCTAATTTCAGAGTCAAATCGTGTCAAGCTCAATTTTACTAGGGTTTGAGACAGTTAACAATGATTTCTGGAAAACGTGATGTAATGCATTTCTAAGCTGTTATTTGAAATAAAAAAAATAGCTCAAAAAGTATAATGCTGGAACTATAATAATAATAATAATATTTCATATTAGTATTTAGTACGAAATTCCTCCTGAAAACAATTACATATTAGCCCTTTTTCCAAATGGTCGCTGCTGGAAAAATAAAATTGGCTAACCCTTAATAATTATTCTCCTAACTGGCACACCATTTTTACTGACCGCCACAGCCAATTTACATAACTTTTGCTCCGTGCAGCAGAACAGGATGGTCTAGAAAAGCACACACGTACAGTTTAGCGCTGAGTTTAGCATTATGAGTTGAAAAAGAAATAACCGCCATTAGGTTGGCTTTTTCTATGTGATGCGACAGCGGAGTATTTGGGGTGGAAAAAGACAACAAAGCCTTTCATGCGAGCCGGTGATATGATGGCGGTTATTTCATTTTGACACCAATGCACGCTTTTTATACGTGCTATGGTAGAACTATGGGTGGTATTTCAACTTGAGAAATTTCCTCTGTTCTTATTTCACATTCTTTTTTTTAAGCTAGCACGAAGCTATTCTATTTTGTTTCCCCCACACGGATATATGTATGTATATGTTCCGCGCATGAAAGAAATTCAATTGTGAGCTGGAAAAATATTTCCCCGCATAGTTTTTTTAAACTACAAAATATTTTCCATTTTATCATTTCTTGTGCGAAATGACGAAAATGGCTGGGAGTTTAATATGCTAATAACCCGTAATAGTAGTAATAACTGTTCCAGGCTTAGCAAAAGTCAATGAATTTTCAACACCAACTCCTAATTTGCTGCCATGTACCAGCTGTTTCAAAGCTAAACCTTTTAAAAGTTCAATGACGTCATCAATTAGGTTCATATTTTTGGGAACGTTTTATCTCAAGTACTTTTGTAGCACGTGGGTAGTGTTTTAAATGAGGATCCACAAATGTATGTAATAATGCTATTGTGTTGTATACATCATATGAAAATCGTTTTATTCCATTGATCAGATTTGATACACCTTCCCCTTAAAAGAAACTTTAATTTATTGCGTTTCAGATAAAAATGCGATTGTACATATTTGTCTTTGTAAATACACGACATCGTCTTAATTAGCAATGGCTCTTCATACTGTGACAAAATATAAGCGTGGGGGGTACACGGTATTCGGAGATATAAGAAGCAGAGTGCATATTGACGGCGAAATTTAAAAAGATTTTAAAAAGATTTTATCTCCAAATATTTCCTCTCTCCAAATATATTACACGGATTTGGACAGTACATATTTACAAACACAAAAAAGTTGAATTCTTTTATATTTGTCAGAGCTGTTACAGGGTGTAGTAGTGTATAGTAGCCTTTCCGGAAAAAACAGTAAAAGCGTTTGGAATTTCATTCTTCAAAGATATTCCCTTTTTCTTTTGAGCCGCAGCTATTACATGGAAATGGCTCCGCTAAAGTACCTGCTATGTCTCACAAAAATAGAAGTAAATCAAAAGGAACAGAGATTGAGTTGGTAAAAAGGGAGAGTTAATTGTTTGCAAATGTCAGAATTGATTTGAAAAGCATCTAATCAAGATCCCTGAATGAATGATCCCCTAGCCTTTTTATGCAGAATCAGCAATAAGAGGAAGAAGGAATTTGGGACCGGCATCTCCGAGTAACAATAAATTATGTCATGAACTGAGCATTGGACACTCACAGAGGAATTATTGGAAGGTCATAAATGGTCTGTTTGCATAGACGTGACAACTTTATGACTTATGAAGGTTTACGATACCTTGGGTCTAAAATTCTAAGTACTTATGCATTTAACTGTGTAACTTGAAAACTCCATGCATTATTGTCATTTTCCAAAGAATTCTCTCTCTCTCTCTCGCTCTTTCTATTTCTTTACTGCGTGGAAGCATTCAAGTCATTTGTTTTTATTCACCTCGCAATGTTAAGCAGCACGCTACTTCATGTGGTCGTTGGGTTATGGATCGTGTGGTACGGCTACTCCTTCAACTCTATCTACCTCTCCCACAATTCCCCATCCAATGGACCAGCGACGAATGACAGAGGCCAAGGGCTTTTACTTTATTTTATACACTTGACAATAATGTCTTATCCAAAAGTGTACCCTGCACCTGTGCCCCTGCCTTCAACATCTCCTTTCACTCTCATACTTTCATTTCTTACTCACACCCACACAATTTCTCCTCTCTTTCTTTTCCTCCCGTATTTTTTCCTCTACCTCCTCTGCCTGGAAGTTTCTCACATCCAACAAAAAAAAACAAGGGTAGCCTTCAATAGGGAATTGCTCCTAGTTCCAATACCAGGGTGTATATATATATGTATATATAGAGCTCTTCCTAGAATTTCCCTCGCTTGCCATGTGCTCTTTTCTCCGTGAAGTGGTAGTAGTGGAACAGTAGTGGCCGCAAGGCCTTAACATATATAGTAATCCTGTCGAGATCAAATCTAATTTTCATCCATGTAGTACCACCGGCCCTGGCCCTTTCAACTTGCACAGTTCATGCCGTTAAGTCCCTTGATTTATGACCATGCTGAATTATCTAGGGAAGAAAATCGAACGGAGAAGAAAATGGTACTTTGGAAATTCCACCAGTAGATTTGGATGGATTCCATAAGGAATTTTGGGTTTCCAAAATTCAAGCAAGGCAAGTCACAACTTTCCGAGGGGACTTTCAAGGTAAACTAAAGCTCTCCATGCTGAGAATAACATATGCCGCCGTAGCCCCAATGCTTTCTGTGTGGTGAGCTAAAATCGTAATACTGGAAGAAAGTAAAAAAAAAACAGATAAAAACTTAGGAAGGGAAAGCATTCGTACAAATATATGGTTGTGAGGTATTTATAAAGGTAAGCTTTGGGTAAGTGTAACTCGAGGCATATGTGTAGGCTTAAGGGGTGCTCACCATGTATGAAAGGTTTTCTAAGTGTTTTGCAAGTAATGAAATAAAGAAAGCTATGTAGGACAAAGTGTATGCCTGAAAAATTCACAAGAGAGTGGGAGCTGAGGCTGAGAAATTGAGGTGGAAGTCAATGGTGAAATTGAAGGATTTCCAATGGATTAGACAGTGGAAATGAAAAATCGGAGGTGGGTTTGAGCTGGAGATGATGAAATATTGAAGGAGCCGTGCACGTAGTTTCTGGAAGTTACTTCAGATGAAAGAAGGTAAGAAAAAAAAGGGTGAAAAAAAAAGTGTTGTTAAAAAAATCTTACCTTATTCGTAGCAGGATGGAGAGGTAGAAGTGGGGTTCGAGCACTCCGATGATTTGAGACAGCCAGGAAAGAGACGAAACTTAGAAGTGCAAAGTACAAGGTAAAGACAAAGACTCCAAAAACGACGGTTTTTCTCCAGGTATAGCTTGTAGGTCGATCCCGTTTGGTTTTGTGGGCTGAGAGTAGACAATGAAAGCAACAACCGCACCCACAGCAGAATTTCCGACCCCAAAACAATTTGCTCATGTTACCTTGTTCTAACCACTTGAGCCCAGGGTAAGGAACAAGTGGCTTTTCCCTGTATGATCATAACGACTGACGACACTATGAGTTTCGTCCACACCATCAATTTCAATCCTCAAGCCTTTTCCCACCTTTCTCCATCCTCTCGTCTCTTCTTCTTCTTCTTCTTCCTCTTATCTTCCAACAAATATGATTATTTCTATTATGAAGCGGAAAATTTAATGGTAGTTGTTCTCTCGTAGACTAGAGTTATGTGAGTCCATGTACAAAGCTTGTGGTATTTCCGATAAATTCTACACAGTTCTATTATAAACTAATGCAATTTGAAAGTGTTGTGATTTCGAGACGAGGAGAAAGAAAGTGTGTGTGTGTGAGAGAGTGAAAGAGAGAGAGAGAGAGAGCGAGAGAGAAATTTCTAAATGCTTCACTTTCCGGTTCCGTCTCTCGTCTCTCCCTAACCAGAGAGTTGAAGCGATGAAAAAGCAGTCACAATTGAGGCTCTCACGTCTTTCACGAATAACCAGCCTCTGTAAACTCCCGGTGTCGTCTGCTACGTTTCTATGTGAGGAACTTGGACTTTCTCTTAACAAAACCAATAGGTTATCTTCGCCTCATATGCTCTTCTACAAGGTTGACTTCACTTCAGCCTCAGTTCCAACTCTACATGTGCCGAGTTCTCTTTCTCTCTCGCTCTTTCTCTCTCTCTCTCTCTCTCTCTCTCTCTCTCTTTCACTCTCTTACTTTCCCTTGCTTCGATGCGATGGGAAAAGTAGATTCGCTATTTTCCAAACGGGAAAGGAAGATATTCGTACTATTTGACGCTGAACCTGCGTGCATGCTTTTGCTTCTGTCAATACAAGAGAGTATATAGAAAGTTGAGACAGTGTAGGAACGGTGAGGGTGGCGGGCATGCTCCTTGAAAGCCACTCTTTAGGTTCTATAGTAGATGTACTGGTCCAAGTCAGAAAAATTCTCTCTTCCACGCTCCTCCGGCTATCGCTGTCTCTCCTATATATACTCTTGCACTCTCTCGCTCTTCGTCCTTCTTTTTCCTTCTCTCTCTCCTTCTACGTTTTGGCACTGTCTCTCTGTACCTCTTGTAGGTACTCTTTCTCTCTTTCGCTTTCTCTCTCTCTCTCTCTCTCGCTCTTGCTCTCTTTCTCAAGCCTTTCCCTCCACTTTATCTCTGCCTCTCGTCCTCTCTCTACCTCACTCTCTTCTCTCTTTTCTTGGGCTTTCTCTCTTGGGCTGTCTCCCAATAGCTACTGGAATATATGGGTAGGTTGTGTGAGAAGGAGATAGGCTTGGTGGTTGCACTACAAATGCCTCACACACCGGCCTCATTACAATAACTATCTGCCGTTCCCACACACACAGAGAGAGATCGATCCAACTGAAGTGAACAACTTTCTGGTTTACTTGTTCTCAACAACCCGTCTAATCATTCTGTTCCCTCCTTTCAATTCTATCGCTATTGTCACCTTAGCCACAGGATTTTTATCCTGGAGTTTTCAAAAAAATAATCATTGGGTCTATCCGGTTCCGGAAGAGCGATGAGGTTTAAAAATAATTACTATTATAGAATTTTGTATTTGACAGTCCAGGAGTTTTTTCGTATTACTTTTCCAAATTGTTGTCTCTGTCTCTCTCTCTCTCTCTCTATTTCTGGAATGGCTATCAAGGGAATCCCACGTGGTATTCCGAGAAATCTTGGGCGCCTTCATGGACGAGTGAGAGAGAGATAAATATAGAGAATGATTTGCGCATTTTGAGAGCTCCGCTCTTAACGCCATCATACTTGCTGACTTCTAACTACTTATTATTGAAAGTAATCCGCTAGTTTTTTCTGCAAATTCCTCTGATTAGTCTGAGGATAAGTTTAAAAAAGGAAAATGCCGATAGAGAATAAATGCTATTGGTAGATTTTTTTGGTGGTTGTAAATTAATGTGTGTGTGTGTGTGTAGTGCTTTGGGGATTGAGGGATAGAATATGATTGCTTCTTGTGCATGGATGTGATGTTGTGGTAAAATGCATGGTGCATTAGCTCTCTCGTGCAAGAAAATTTTCCGTAGAGCATATTAGTACTATTGTGCTCAAAGGGAAGCACTCGTGGTTGACAGATTTCTGAGTATTTGCTTATTACAAAGGAGGACATTAGGGAAATAAATTACTTTTCGTAATAAATTGTAAATTAAAAGCTGACACACTTGTTCCTTCCTTTCATTTTTTTTCTCTCCTCTCCTCCTTTCTAATCCCTTGCATTTTCATGCTCATGTATTTACTCAAAAATGCCTTTATGTTTGTATGTGTTTGTGTGTGTGTGTGTGTGTGCGGAGTTTAAGGATGATGCTTTTTTTACAGTTTGCATGCAATCAGATGAAATGTCTTAAATTACCAAGGGTGCTAAATAAGTCAACGTCCGTGCGTATCAAATGCACAAATTGTTAGAATGCAAAAGGTTTGTCTGGTTTCCTTTACCTTTACCAAAAAAAACTTGCTTACACAATGTGAAGAGGAATTTTCAGGGAAGATAGAATAAAATTAAAGCGAAGAAGGCAAATCTTATAGAAGAGATGAGGTTGCTTGGGGATCCTAATCCCATATTCTAAGAGCTACATATAGGATTCCCTGTAGTCAAAAGGAGTCTTAAAATCTCCTTTTGTACATAGTTTACGAGCTAATCCATCTCCTCTATCTCTTGTGAGCGGCTCTGGATTAGGGGGTGCAGGGGGCACATTGAACCCCATGAAAAAAGTCAAGCCTGACACAAATGTAACTGTCAAGGCTCCGGGTCCGGAAGGATCTTCCTGCTCCCTTGAGTTAGATTTAGCTCCTTCCTCAAAAGCGCCCTCGCATGATGCGAAAATGATAATTTCCTCTGTTCAATGCAAATTCAAGTGTCATTTTAATTTTAAAGCTCCAACTGAATTTTTAACCGTGGACCTTCAAAATTCACGTGATCAGGAACCCCTGGAATTTTAAAGCATTATAGGAACTTTACATGTACTGCATGGATCGTTGATGTGTGTATAGGAACGTTTAAGCATGTGTTAACAGTTTTACTGTAAGTAGATTAATAATAATTACATGGTAGCCTCGATGCACATCATTGAACTCGTATAAGCTTGTAGTAGTTGTAGTAAAGGAATAAATTCGTATTTGTATTGCATTGTTCAAGGGAAAAAATACAGGTGTAAGTTTTCAAATTTACTTTACGGACCGTAATTTAAAGCTCTCCTGCTGTCTCTATCTCTGTCTGTCTGTCTCGTTGCTTAAACTGCTGAGCATTTCATGTGTCAACGAGAGTTATGAGTTAAAATGAGGAATAATTTTCATCCTTAGATTATTCTCTCTATTGTTGAGGGAAGAAGTTGAAAAATCCTTCAAAATCCCTCCATAATTAATTTAAAGCTGCAATTATTCGCAAAAATTTGCAATTCAGCTGCGTATATAAATATTATATATATATATATATATATCTACATATATAGGTTCTGTATGGAAAAGTGTACATAGTAAAATAAAAAATATTATTCCCAAGCTCTCATTTTTCTCAAGTGAGGTCAGAAGAAGAGTATAATAGGAGATGTGCCTTTTTTCTACGAAGCGGGGTTCTTTACAACGACATGTACTATTACATAGCTACCTGTGTCTGATGAAGTGCACACAAAAATATGTATAGTCAGTAAAAAAAAATTGATATAAGTTATTTTTAGAGAAAGTAAACACGCGAGTTAGAGCTACTACAAATATAACAAAAACATGTATATACTATATATAGAGCCTTTTATATATGTCCCAGTGCAGTAGTAGCTTACAAGTCAAAATTTTAAGCTATGGCCAAAGGAATTTGCATAGAAAACTCGCAATTTTTCCCAGTAGACTTTTCGTTTATTGTTCGATTCTTTAGAAATTTAGGGCAAATTCCTGAGATGCGTTCTCTCCCATTGTGTCTATGTTTTCATATGTACTTGATGTGGACGAGTGTGTGCTCATGTGTAGATCTGCGTCTGGTGCCAATGGCTTCGTGTGTGCAACTTTCTACTAACTAGTCACAAGTTATAGGTTTTATATATATCTAAACATATTTCATGTTGTCAGCTCTGTAGCTGTATTTATAGCAGATACATATATACGTACATGTACATAGTACATATTCACACAGAGAATAACATATTGCTAAAGCCCGGTGAGGTTTTGTTGTTATTATTGTAAAGGTCTATCGTGAGCGGTATCAGTTTGTGCCTGGTCTCGATGATTGCCATTTGTTCCCGCGTCCTTTAGTAATTTACCTGATGAGTCTTTTCCTCTCGTGGGAGTCTCTAATCCCAAGTCCGTATAGTAACTTTTTGGCCGGTCATTATATATGATGATTTTCTAAATGTAGATATATTATGCTCCAATGAGTTACCCTGCTCATGCCTTCTTCTCTCCTATACAGTATTAGATCCCATACAGAATGATTTAATAAAGATAATTTTGACTGCATGAGCCTCAAGTAACTTTGAGACTTGTATGCATAACATCCCTGCAATAATAAATACATGGAAAGGCCCCTACTTTCATTGCATTGCATATATGCAACACTTTATGAAGGAATTTGGTGATTTATCGTTGGGCTCTTAATCAAAATCCTGCTGTTTTTCCTCTACATACTAGTCTCGTCCTTTATAAGTATCTATCCCTGTACCGAGTCTTCATTTTATTACATTATTGTAGTAATAAGAAGGGAATTAAAAATGAATAGTAAAATATATAGTAAACTCTGTTTCTCTCACTTAATATTTTCTCCTACTCTTCCTGTGGATTATTCCATAAATTCTCCTACTCACTCCTTTGTAAAGAAAAGATTTTGCTATTGTTTTGTTTTAAAAAAAAAGTAAAGTAAAGCAAAGGAAAAAGTCTCACGACTATGACCCTTATTTATTCACGGGTGTCAATTTGGTTAAATTATTTATTATTGTTAGAGTAGTAGAAAAAATGTGGGATATTCCTTTATCCCCAAAGTCCAAGCTTGGCTCTTTTCTCAAAAACTTGTGCATTGTTGTTATGAGCAGTAGTATTTTTTTTGTCATGAGAAATGTCGTGAGAGGCACTTTTCTTTTAAAGGTAAGAGATTATAGGAGGCATAGGCATAAGGACATCCGGAGACTTTGCTCAAGAGTATGATACATTGGAGGGACTTTCGGAGAGGGATTAGTGTTCAAGGTTTAATTAGTACGTGGAAGAAGATGAATAATTTCTGCATGTTCCCTTTTTATACTTTGTATATATGTAGAAACTTGTATAAAATAAGATAGTGCAGAAATTCTTTAAATCTCTCTCTCTCTCTCTCTCAACCTGTTCAATATGTATCCGGATATTATGGAGGAAAAGGCTGATTATATGGGAGAGAAGGATTTTGCTTGAAAGGAATAGGAGTAGATTATGGAGGCTACACAAGACTTGTATACATAATTACGTGAATATAAGATTACGGAGGCCAAGAGTACTAACAAGGTAGGGTTTTCCACTGTCCCCAAGGAATTCAAAATTTCATTAAAAACACTTGTTACACCTCCCCCGCACTCCTTTGTACTATATCTGACACCTGCATTTTGGACTCTCAATTTTGAAAAAATTCGCTCGCAATTTTACTCGAAATCCAAAATTCAGAAATTTAAATGGTGTTCAACATGGGGTTTTCGAAGTATCACGAGTTGTCAAAAAATCAAAAAACCTCTTTTCCACCAACTCCAGATTTGATACAAAAATTTCTATTTATTCGGTAAGTTTCGCGATCTTCATCAGACTTATACGAACAACCAAAAATCTGTATACAATAAACCAAGGTTCAAAAAATCACCAACTCTCGATACAGGAATATTGTTTTCATTATAACTCAAAATAGGTATTACAATAATAATTATTATTGAAGAACGTTTAAATTATTATTGAAGCACAATAAAGAGAAACTTATTGTCAAATTATTAATATTAAAAATTAAAACTGATCAACCACTTGCTTCCATTTTGAGCACTAGGTAGTACTTGTATGTAGGGTACATGCAATAAACCTCATTTTTGGGGCGAAAATTTTCTGCTACTTTGAAACTTTTAACGCGCACAGAAAGAACTATATTCATTGTATTTAACCTTATTAGCCGTTAAACCCAACTCCAGTGCGCATTCTATGTATAACAAATATTAAAAATCATCGCTTCGCGATAATTTGATGCTGTCGCGCAGGGCGGCGTCAGCTAATGCCGTCTCTCTGTCCGCCGGGTTTGCATATGATATTGACATTATTATAAAAATACCCACCGAACTACTTGCAAATAATGTTTGCAATATATGCTATATGTGTTTATTGTTTTTTCCAGCTTGCTCATCACAAAAATATACTTTTACCTAGTCTAACAATAAGAGTAACCTTCAGTTTAACATGCATTTGCATCCATGTTATACATAATATCCGTGAGAATTCAAAGAAGATGGGAATTGGTGGCTGAAAGTTGGTTTGTGAAATAAGCCGCAGAGCTCATTCTTTTCCGAACTAATGTTAAAAATACAGTCACAAATTCCTACTTATTTCTGCTACAGTAGATAGATAGATGTTTATTGACCGATTCGACAAGTCCTTACAGTCATTTGGTTCATATACTTTCATTACCCCCTCTAAAAACCCCCTTCAGGGGATTTCTGCTACAGTAATAATCAATCCATTAAATGACAATTAACATTAACATTTATTTCTTATGTATAGTTTATTTAGCCAAAAAGCAAACCATTGGCTTGTAGTGTGAGAAAACAGTTTCCGTGAAACAAGCGCTTACACTTGGAATATTGGTGTAACACAAATCAATTAATGTACCCATATTTGTTGACGATTCGTTTTCATTTAGGGATAAGAACAAACTAAGTTTGAGCATAAAATTTTTGAATGTAGACGGTCCCTTTTTATGCAAGTCTATATTAAAATCCCCCAAAATAGCAAGCTTTGAATAATTACAATGATTCAACGTATCAGTGAGTAGGTTTATGAATCGATGAATAGGAAATTGAGGTGACCTGTAAACAAGTATTATTGTTTGGTCGTCGTACGTATAAGCTACCATCTCGCAGTGCTTGGTTTCTAAGATTTCTTGCTTGCGATAAATTTCATGCCGAGCAAAAACAAGAAAACCAAGTGATGTATTAGAGGAAGACTCAAAATTCCATAACTAGCCTCTTGGGCACTTACTTCGCACTTATTTAACTTTGACACATGTGTACATGACTTCCAATTCTGCACAATCACAACTGATATTATTTCTATTACTGCTCAGTTTTTGTCATTCTTTTTTATCCTCAATATTCCTTTTTAATAAAAACAATTTCTTAAACGCAACCAATCCATCACGTTAAAAATGCATCCAGACCACTCATAACCATCGCTTCGCTCAAAACATGCACCCGATCCTTGGGATACAATTCGGATTTATTAAAAATATGATCGTCCAAGCGTAAGCTACTCATAATGAGCTTCTCAATATTCTTACCATATTATTATGGTATTATATTTGTAAGTACAAATGTCATACACATTCATACATAACTAAAATAAGTATCAAGTTAGTTCCTCAAAATATTTTTCTAGACATGTGAATACCTGTCCAGACAGAAGTCCTGTATAGGTAAGCAATGAGTTCACATATCCCTTAATTTCTGTCATAACTAAATTTTGTTATAAGTTATCTTATCTAATTTATTATATCGAAAGCCACAAACAAAACTGAAACAAGTTGTACAGATCCATGAAATCCAATATTTAATTTTTTGCATGCGTGAAAATATGTATATTTGCAGGTTTTATAAGTTTAGCATAAAAATGATTTTATGATTGTTTTTGTAAGCATGAATAACATAACGTCTATGAAATAAATTACTTACATAATCTTAAATTCAAAGACGGATTCGATTTAAAAATTAATTTCTCAAAAATAACATTATATTTAATTTTTTTTAAATTATTACTAATATTATGTAGCATACTTATACAACGTTTCATTGAGATCGGATGAATACTTCAGGAAAACAATATTCCCACCGTCCCCGTTCACCCCTTTAGTCTATAATGGTGATGTAATTTGCAAATTTCATTTTTCAACCAAAATTAAATTTTTGTTAAAAAATTAAAATTGGAAAAATTTCGAAAAAAATGTTTCAACTGAAAAAACAA
>JAQFXU010001247.1:0-31781 GCA_034693705.1 Spatulosminthurus flaviceps
AGGGAAAGGCATAAGAATTGTTACATAACAGCACCATTGGTGGGCACGGAACATAGCAGTTCCGATAAACTCCTTTCGTACTCACCGACTAGACTAATTGAATTTGTATATATAAGTAGTAAACGGGTATTACTGAAAGTAGGGACAATACGACAATTACGGTTTGAAAAACGTTTCGTACAAAGATTTGCCACTCACTCAATACTATGTGCTCTACCAATAAGAAATTGTGCGCTTTTATGTATTAAACTTCTGCAAAAATCACTTTTCAGTTTAAAAGGACACCCTTGAAACGACAGTCATAATATACACACTTGGACGGTAAGCAATTTCTCCTGTATATATAACACCTCCTCCCGTTGCAGTGCACAGTGTAGACATGCAGTGTAAATAAATGGCCATTGCATCATTCTCTTTTACTTCATGTGATTAGTTTATCCAACCTGTTGACCGGATGACTTTCAATCCGTGTCCACTGCAATAATGGATTAACTCTTTCCATTAACTACACTTGTGAGAAACCAAAAACATCTGTTGAATCAGCAGTCACCCCCGTAGTGGTTATTACAATTCTTATTTTTAATGGTTTTTTCATCACCCTATACAAGGTTACAGTTTATGGATTATAATAATTTTTGTGAATATTTGAGATTATTCAGAAAATTTGAAATGCTGTATCGCACTGTGAGATTCTTACGAATATTAAATCGCAACGTTGGGACTTACAGAAGACTATCAACAACCTTAACTAGAAATTTCAGTTTCTTGTGCTCAACGCAAAAGGTGAATCTCCTTTTACAGGGGGATTCGACTGGCAGAGGTAAAAATGACGTTCGAAATTACAGCTTTCGGGGAAATGATAGGAAGTATGATAAACCAAGGAACAGTGAGGGAGATGAGACTCAACCGGGGGTGGAAGGCAGTTCCCAGATGATTATTGGGGATGATGAAGTTGAACCGACAAGCGGTAAAGGAGAGGAAGGGGAAGCCAGCTCTGAGAACGATGATCAGATAAACAGTGGCGGTTGTAGGATCGAATCGCGGGTGAAAGTAGCGGAGAATACGGGGAATGGATCTACTCCTCCACCGACGACCTTATTATCAACAAATGTCACGATTCCGGATGAATGGCCCCAAGTACCATTAATAGCTTTGGCAAGGAATCCAATCTTTCCTGGATTTTTCAAAAATATTGAAGTGACTGATGCAGGATTGGTGGAGATTTTGAGAAATAAAGTTAAAATTGGTCAACCTTACATTGGAGTTTTTCTGAAGAGAGATGAGAAGTAATCTATTTAGTTTTTTCCCAACAACATTTATTCAAATGAGGAGGAGGCAAAACAATAATATTTTTTTGACAGTTCCCCTTCCTGGAAGAAAGTTGTAGCCTCGACCCAAGAGCTTCATTCTGTCGGAACCTTCTGTCAGATTGTGGAGTTGGAAGATTTGGGTAATAAACTTCGAATGAAAGTTTTGGCACATCGGAGGATACGACTTTTGGGGCCAGTGGTTCAAGAGGATAAAAATAACGCGACTGTTCCTCCTGGTGAGGACGATGGGAGGCAGAGAAGTACGAAGGTGGAGGGGAAAGATTGTGCGGAAGACTATGTTATGATGTCAACAAAAAAACCGGACGAAATTGAACCTTCTACAGCGGCGAGTTTTCCTGAGGTTATTGAAGGAAACACAAAAGCGGCTTTCCCAGTTTTAATAGGGGAGACTGAAAATTTCAGCCATGAAGCTTTTACAATGAATACTGAAATTGAGGTGATGGTGAAAGAATGATTTCAAATATTCGAACGATGGAGGCTGGATAATTTAGGAATTTTGTAACCATTTTATCAATGTATTGCTTTAGGCTTTGGTACAAGAGATTGCCGGGACCATCCATGAATTATTTAAGATGAAACCACTCTATATGCGTAGAGTAAATTCAATGCTAATGCAATACAAATGGCCTATTAAGGATCCGGTGCGAATTTGTGACCTTGGAGCAGGAATTACGGCTTCGAAAAATCGGGAAAATCGTCGGTTCATATGTGTACTTAAAGAGAATAATGTAAGAATTTGTATAATATAGTACTAATTTTTTGTCAAATATCATTTTTGTAAGCCGTAAACTTATACAAGTGCCAAAGCTGTAACTCTTATTGTTTGGCCATTGTTTGTGTGTTTTTGTTAGGTTGCATCTTGCTTTTGTGTATGAGATTATTCAGTTCATATTTATAACTAAATGCATGACATGTCAATTCTAGATAACAAAACGAATGAGAGTGACCTTGGCTATATTGAAAGAGGAGCTAGAGTTAAATAAAAAGCTGCAGATGAAGTTGAGCAGGGAGGTGAAGGAGAAGGAAAGTCAACAAAGTTGGAGGAATACATGCACACATTCACTTCGTGAACAACTGAAGGTGTTCAAAACGGAATTTGGGGTTGAAAAATATGATACGGATGACACTATTGTAAAAAAGTTCCGAGCAAGGCTGCAGGTGTGACTTGAAAATGGTTGGGTTTTGTTTACGTTTTGTTCGTGTGTTCGGAGCCGGAGATTAGAGTTTCTGAAGCTAGTCAAAATTTAATTTACCATTTTATTTAACGTTGTTCATATTTCCTTCGTTTATGTTTTAATCGGTAGAACAAGGTTGTTCCTCAGGTAGTTCTGGATGTGATTCAATCGGAAATTGCGAAGTTACACACACTTGATGGTCGCTCACCTGAATTTAAGTATGTTCTTCGAATATAATGAATCAGTTTGTAGCTTAGCTGTGGATCCAATTTATAATTTTCTGTGTCTAGAGTCACAAGAAATTACATAGACTGGTTGACTATCCTCCCTTGGGGTAGGTCCAGCGAAGACAGACTGGACTTGAAGTTGAAGCGCAAGAGATTTTAAATGATTACCATTATGGGATGGACAATGTTACCATTGGACTACTGGGTGACTCAAAAATCAGAAATAAGAGCATCTTGTCTCAAAGGTTCATGTAGGTACTTTAATGGCTTTTCTATCTGCTTGTTTTAGAATTTATTGTTTCAAACAAGCGTCGCGGTACATCACAAGACAAGATCTTATGCCTGCATGGTCCACCTGGTGTGGGGAAAAAAAGTGTAGCCAAGTCTATTGCTATGGCGTTAAGTCGAGAGGTAGGATTAAATAATGCCTGACAAGGCAAGCCACGTGCATGCTTTGATTACACGAGGTTGTAAGGACTGTAATCCAGAATTCTTTATAGGTTGAACGTACTTTTTCCGTACAGTATTTTCAGTTCAGTGTGAGAGGCATGACGGACGCGACGGAAATTAAAGGCCGAACTTTTGACGAAGCAATGCCAGGGAAGATGATCCAGTGTTTAAAGATGACCAAAACTGAGAATCCCGTGGTACTAATTGATGAAGTAGACAAGATTGGCAGGTATTTTCACCTAGATTTGAAATATATTTTGTCTCTATTTTTAAAAAATTATTGTTATCTAATAAATAGATTATTATGACATTGCTTTTTTTTAACCATTTTACAAAGTCAAAAGGGTGGCCCAACTCCGGCTATTTTGGAACTACTGGATCCAGCGAAAAATGCTAACTTCTTGGATCACTATCTGAATATCCCAGTGGATTTATCTAAAGTTCTTTTCATTTGCACTGCGAATGTAACAGATACAATACCAGAACCTCTCAAAGACCGAATGGAGATGATCGATTTGCTTAGTTATAGGTCGGAAAAAAAACGAGCTGTCGCAAAGAAATAGATAGACAATTTGTTCACCGATTTAGCATTAGCGCTTAAGCTGTGTTTAGAGTCGATCGTTTTTTAGTTTCGTGCAAATTACATGTTTATAGTCCGTCCGAAAAAAAGATAAGATAACACATACAAAAAAAATATTCGTGAATAAAACATCGTTTACTTGGAAATCTTTGATCTATTTTTGTGATTTTGTTCTACACTTGAGTTTATTCGCAGTCTGAAAACCACATTCTTAGAGGCATAGTAGATTTTTCGAAAAAAGTAATTTTCGATTTTTGCCAAAACCTGAAGTCGTATATGAGAGGGGTACATTAATTTCGTATAAATCACATGATATCCAATTTGACAAGTGTATATTTTTTGTCGTAATTCCGTTAGGTAACCCGTAGAAGTATGTTCCTTCCGAAATTTTGCATTTATCAATATGTATATCTTCGTCGGTGTCGGTAATATGAGTGACACTAAAAGCCTTTCCTGCAATGGCACTATTCGCATGGTCTGAGGTAATGCAGCATTGGTATTTGGCATACTAAACATATAAAGCCACCAGTTTTAAAAAAAACAATTAATAATTATCAACGATCAAGGTCAATTAAAATTATTCAGTATAAGTTCTCCAAATATGACGAAGACAGCCCTAAAACCATTTTCTGCCAAGCGCGAAAAAATAACTTTGAGACATTACCGACACCGACGTTTAAAAGTGTGTTTTAAACGTTTTCCAGTTATGCCATAAAAATTATGCAGCATGTGGCTAACATAGCAATTTGAAGTCAGACACCTCTACCTCGACATGTGCTCCTTTTTAGTACAGGTTATCTGTAAAGAGATTCTCCCCAAGTATAAGGGTTTTAAATTTTATTGTAAACGACCATTTCATACATACGCAACTCAGAAATTCTTATACAAGCAACAAGTGAAGATGTGAAGTCAAAATTTTTCCATAAATAAAAACCTATGAGCAAGTCTACACTGAATATTGCACTTAAAGGTGATATCTCAAAGCTCCAATTAAATACCATGTGAAAAAACTTTCTGGAGTAATTTCTATTCCACCGTGCACCCCACACCTTGCTAATTGTACCGCTTTGCTCGTAAAAACCACCCGTGTTATATTGAGGTCTGATCTTCTTGCTGTATTCTTGTGCATTCTCATTCCCTTCTAATCTGCGCATAATGCACATGCAAATTTAATGAAAGTTTCAACATATTTTTCTGTGTGCGACCTCACCTGAGCTTTGAGTAAGTTTCAGTTTCAGTCCCTCTCATGTCTCTAGTGAAATACCATATGGTTTCCACTCCTCAACTTGTGAAAAACGAAAAAATCCATATTCAGGGATAATTGTTACGGGTCTTCACCAAAACCTTCATATTTTTAAATTATAATTTGCCTTTATATTTGAGTTTTTAGTTTTTATCTAGAAATGCTCTCTCGCACTGTGAGCTCCACCCGAATATTAAATCGCAACCTTTGGACTCAAAGAAGATTCTCAACAGTCTTAAATAGAAGAAACAGTTATCCACGTTTCCTGCAAAATGCAAATTCTTTTGTACCAGGGTATTCCATCGCCGAAGGTAGAAATGATATTCGAAGTTACAGCTCTCGGACGAACGATAAGGAGGATGACAGTGATCCCAAGTATAGTGGGGGAGATGAGGCAAAACCGCCGGTGGAGGCTAGCTCTCTGATGGACGACAGCAAGAATGAAAGAAATCCGATAAGTAATAATATTGTAGAAAAAGTGAAACTGGCTGTAGAAGCCAGCCATGAACAGGATGTTGGTAAGGATAATGTTGATGTCGACCCTAAAAGTAATGGAGGAGATGAGGCGAAACTGGGGGTGAAAGCCAGTTCCCGGATGGGTAATTGTAAGGACGAAGATGATTCGAAAAATATTGGTGAATATGAGGCGAAACCAGAAGTGAAGGCATCGAAGGAGTTAGTGAATGGAACTCCTCCACCATCAACTAAGGTTGATGATGATCCAAAAAGTATTGAAGGAGAAAAGCCGAGCCTGGCGATGGTAGTAGCGGAGGAGGCGGAGAAACGAAGTCCTCCACCATCTTTATTACCCACAACTGTCACGATTCCCGAGGAATGGCCTCAAGTTCCCGTAATAGCTCTGGCAAGTAATCCAGTCTTTCCTGGGTTTGTCAAAAAAATTGAAGTGACTGAAGAACGGCTGGTGGAGATGTTTAGGAATAAAGTTAAAGTTGGCCAACCATTCCTGGGGCTTTTTCTGAAGAGAGATGAGAAGTGATTTCAATTAAATTTCATGCGGATAATTCGTGAAAGTATTCAAAGAAAATATAATGTTTTAAATTGTTTTGACAGTTGTACAAGGGAAGTTGTAGCCACAGTGCAGGAGCTCCATAATGTGGGAACCTTCTGTCAGATCGTGGAGTTGGAGGATGTGGGGGATAGACTTCGAATGACTGTTAAAGCACATCGGAGGATACGACTTTTGGGGCCAGCGGTTCAAGAGGTGGGAACAACTGCGACTGTCCCTCCTGGTGAGAACGATGGGAGACAGAGAAGTACGATCGAGGAGGAGAAAAAGTATGCGGATGCGGAAGAGTCTGATATGTCAGCAACAAAACCGGTTGTAGCGGATGTTCCTCCTGTTGTTGAAGGAAGCTCGGATGCTCCTCAGTCATGTACTCCTTTACCAGTTTTAATAGCGGAGACTGAAAATATCCCGCACCCACCCGACCGACCATTTTCTGTGGAATATGAAATTCAAGTAACTTTAAAATTGCGATTGAACTATTTGAACGACTGAAGTTACAGAGAATCATGTAATTTTGTAATAATTTTGTCAATCAATTTGCACAGGCATTGAGGCGAGAGATGGTTAAACGTATGGACGAGTTAGGTAAGATAAATCCTATTTATCAAGGTAGAGCAAGTACATTGATAGGGCAGGAAAATTGGAGGTTAGCGAATTGTGAGCGAATTTGCGACCTTGGAGCAGCAATTACTGCGTCGGAAAATCATCAGTTCCAAAGTGTTCTGGAAGAGAGGAGTGTATGAATTTTTACAGCATTTAATACATTTAATTACAACACTATAATAATTTATTGTTATATTGAGCTACTATTTCTTCGCAAGCATTGATACAAATGTTGAAGATGGCGCTCGTTTAATTGTACATATTTTGTGCTTGTCTTGTAGGTTAGAAGCGAGATTTGAGTATTCACATTCATGTGTAAATTTATGTGGTTTTCACTAACTTCTAGATGACGAAGCGAATGATGCTGACCTTGGCTATGTTGAAAATGGAGCTAGAGGTGAATAAAGAATTGCAGCAAAGCATTAGCAAGCAGGTACAGGAGAAGATCAAGGAGCATCATAAGAAGCACATACTACTTGCGCAACTTAACGTGATACAGAACGAATTAGGAATTGAGACGGATCAGAACGAAACTATTGAAGAGAAGGTCCGAGCAAGGCTTAAGGTAGAACTAAAAGATGGAGGGCTTTTGCTCGCAAATAATTTTTGTCTTCGGAGCTAGAGGTTCAAAAGCTAACCGTTGCGCTTTTTTAATTTACTGTTGTAATAATAAAGTACTGGCATTTATGCTTTGTTCATATTTTAATCGATAGGACAAGGTTGTTCCTCAGCCAGTTCAGGAAGCGATAGAAGAGGAAATTGCGAAGTTACGTTCACTTGGTAGTCACGTACCTGACTTGAGGTAAGCTTTCCAAATGTTACGTTACTTGTCTCTCTCTAATTGATCACGTGTTGAATTACTTTAATTTTATAGAGGGTCAAGAAACTACATTGACTGGTTGACGATACTCCCATGGGATCGTTCCAGTGAAGAGAGGCTGGACTTGAAGTTAGCAGAACAGCTTTTACATGAACATCATTACGGGATGGATGATGTTAAAAAGAGAATATTACGTATACCTTAAATTCGACTATTTATACATATTCATGGTTCATAATGTAGATATACACTTTAAGGGATTTCGTGTGTCCTCCCCTTGTTTCTCTAGAATTTATTGCTGTGAGTAAGCTTCGTGGCTCAACTCAAGGCAAGATACTGTGTTTCTACGGTCCGCCTGGTGTGGGAAAAACAAGTATTGCCAAGTCTATTGCTAAGGCGTTAAATCGAGAGGTAGGATTAAATATTGAAGTTACAGAAAACATGTAAATTACACAGCATGCTTAGAGTAATAGAGTATGCATGAAGTTGTGAGGACCACAGTTCAATTCAAAGTTTCTTTACTGTTCCTTTTCGTGACAGTATTTCCAATTTAATGTGGGAGGGATGAGGGACGTGGCAGAGATTAAAGGTCATCGTCGAACGTATATGGGAGCCTTGCCAGGGAAGATGATTCAGTGTTTAAAGAAGACCAAAACTGAGAATCCCGTGGTGCTAATTGATGAAATAGACAAGATTGGCAGGTATTGTCTCCTAGAATTAGACTGGAAATATAGCGCATATCGATTTAAAAAAAGTTCTGACTAATTTCTCAAGTGAAATGTAATGATTTACTTTTTTAAACATTTTAGAAGTAGCTTCAACGGCAATGGTGACCCTGCATCAGCACTTTTAGAATTACTGGATCCCGAGCAAAACGCTACCTTCTTGGATCATTACCTGGATGTTCCCGTGGATTTATCAAAGGTTCTGTTCATTTGCACAGCGAATGTAACAGATACTATACCAGAACCTCTCAAAGATCGTATGGAGATGATCGATGTGTCTGGCTATGTCTTGGAGAAAAACTAGCGATCGCACAAAAGCATCTAATCCCAAAATTGATGAAAAACTCAGGATTGGAGGATCGGAATGTTCAAATCGATGAGTCTGCTGTAGTGTCACTTATCAATTCTTATTGCAGGGAGTCAGGAGTTCGAAATTTGCAAAAACATATTGAAAAGGCAAGTCTCATCACTATCGTAAATTTCTGAGTGGGGTTAAACTCGATTATTTATTTAAAGATCATGTTTTATACACATATACATATATATACTACTTTTCCAAATAAACTCTTCTTTTCAAATCGCAGATATTACGTACAGCAGCATTCAAAATTGTGGAAGAGGGCGCAACTGAAGTGGTCGTATCAAAGGACAATATAAAAGATTTCGTAGGAAAAAAAGTCTACACTCAGGACCGGCTTTACGATGTCACTCCACCTGGAGTAGCAATGGGGTTGGCATGGACCTCCATGGATGGCTCAACTCTATTTATTGAAACCACCCAGCGGCGGCAAAATTCTAGCAAGAAGGACGACGAAGGTTCTTTGGAAATCACAGGTCAACTTGGTGGTGTGATGAAGGAGTCATGCCAAATCGCGTACACTTACGCCCGAGGATTTTTAAGTAATTTGGATGAAAGTAACCAATTCCTGCTCAACTCTCACATTCACTTGCACGTGCCCGCAGGTACTACTCCCAAGGACGGACCTAGTGCAGGTTGTACCATTATCACAGCTTTACTTTCAATAGCGACGGGTAAACCAGTAAAGCCTAACACTGCAATGACAGGAGAAGTGTCATTAACAGGGAAGATTCTGCCGGTTGGAGGAATCAAAGAGAAAATCCGAGCTGCTAAAAGAGCTAATGTGACTAATGTAATTCTACCTAAAGAAAATAAAAAAGACTTCGATGACCTTCCAGAGTTTATTAAAGATGGGTTGGAGGTAGTTTTTGTGAGCGACTACAAAGAAATTTATGACTTTGTATTTGAACCCTGAAGCATATCCTTAGATAATGTAGGGTAGTGGCTGAATCTTATATTGAATGTTTGTTAGAATAAATGTATGAGCATTATGGGCTGGACCAGAATTAGGTAAGATCCCCTGTTGCCATGTTACCTTTTCTGGCAAGTTCTCATTTGCAGTGAAATATTGTCGAATCAAATGTTGTTTAGACTCGTTTTCCGATAGCCTAGTAATAAATAACCTGTAAAACCCTACTTTTGGATCTTGTGTACGTTTCTGCCTAGCATCTGCGTATCGCACAGCCACATTGCACAAATGCACCAGAAAATTCGTGGACTCCTCTTGTCATTGTTAAGTGCATTGAAGTGATCTAGTTGGAACAACAAATTTACGTAGCAAATGGGGCACAATAAATTTGTGTTTCCTCCTGAAAGTTGCTTCCACAATGTCCAGTTTTCTTATCCAGGAAAATGTTTTCTCCAGAATAAATAAATAACAATAATAATAAAGTCGAAATGAAATGAAAATGAAAGAATCGTATGGCTACACTGGATTCAGCGATAAACTGCCCCTAACCTGCTTTCTTTCACGGCACCCCACATCCATCACTGAAAAAGGCAGCGAAATTTTGGAATATGTTGCTTGCTTGTCGGCAGTTAAAGTAGCAGCTCGCTTCCTTTCTCCGACTCAATTTTTCCCACAAGCTCATTTTCCAGTTTTAAATCCTATGTAAACAAGCTTGAACCCTTCAGCTTTCTCTGCAGGATAACATCAAGATTCACTTGGGGTTCTCCACTTACGTATAGCAATGAGCTAGTACGCTTGGGCATCATATCGGTAAAACTAGTTTCACCATTTTGGAAGCCAATCCTGGGCATTCCTGGGAACGATATGATTCCATTGGACCGTTGTGGAAAGATTATCAAGAAAGGAATCCCATCACTTTTAATCCCGACGTATTTTGTGGGGGAACCTCAGAGTAGCATTTGTAACTTACGCCGTAAAGTGAATGAGAGAATTGAAGTCTGGGATCAACTTACTCCTCACATTCTTGACCTGTTCTTTCTCCTTACATATAACCAGTCAGTCTCTCACTTTTTCAAACGGATGCGGATGCATGTAATATGATGCAAAAAACTACTTCGTACATTACATATTAGGGTCTATTATGTCAACAAATGCGTTGAACTCTCCAAAAATGAGAAACAATAATAGTCAAATAATTTTCAAAATGCTGAGACTGATTGTTAAAAACCAATTGAGCTAATGTCTCAATATTTTTACCCACAAAGCACAAACTTGCATAGTAACTTGATCTAACATGTCATATGAAAGGAGTCCAATCGAAACCGTTTATTCAAACAGCATTTACATGAGTAGATGAAGCAGCATCTCACTGTCAGTCATTTCAGTCGTAAATAAGTATTAGGACTAGAAGGAACTAACTGGTCATAGCTTGTCATTTTAGCGTACCGTAATATTATCTAGATTTCTTAAGCTGTGGATTTAATTGAGCATTTTCCATTTCTAGTGTCACAATAAGAAACTACATTGACTGGTTGATAACCCTCCCTTGGGGTAGTTTCAGCGAAGAGAGGCTAGAGTTGCATTTAGCAGAGAAGATATTTTAAATGAAGACCATTACGAGTTACGAGATGGAGATGGATGCTGTTAAAAAAGGATATTGGGTAATTTAAAATTCAGTTAAACCAGCTTATTTTACTGATGCTCTGAAATGAATTTTAGTGACTATTCTATCTTCTATCCCATTGCCTCTTCAGAGTTTATTATTGCTGTTAGTTAAGTGTGCTCCGTGGCTCAACTCAAGGCAACATTTTATGTCTCTACGGTCCTCCAGTCCTCCTAGTGGGGGAAAAACAAGTATAGCCGGGTCAGTTGCCAAGGCATTAAATAGATATGATCGATGATCGAATATTAGTGGACATTGTAAACATGCAAACTACTATAATACATAAATACATTACTCAAAGTGCATTAAAGTTTCTGAGCTTCCCATCCCGAACTGTCTCTTAACTTGTATTTCTTTTTCCTAACAGTATTTCCGATTCAGTGTGGGAGGGATGACAGATGTGGCACAAATTAAAGGCCATTGTCGAACTTCTATCGGAGCCTCGGAGCCATGCGGCATGGCTCCGAAATATGTTCGACGACGATGGCAAGGAAGATTATCCAGTGTTTAAAGAAGACCAAAACTGAAAATCCTGTGGCCATAGGATTTTCAGTTTTGGTCTTCTGTGGTCCTGATTGATGAAGTGGACAAGATGGGCAGGTATTGTTGCCTGTATTTATAAGTAAATCAATAAATGTATTTAAAAATAATGTGTATCTTTATTTTAAAGTTATTTCTTACTGTTTTCATCAAATGGAATTTTATGATGCACATTTTTTAAAACATTTTAGACATAGCTACACGGGCGATCCAACCTCAGCTCTTTTGCTCAGCTCTTTTGGAATTACTGGATCCAGAGCAAATAAACGCTAACTTTTTGGATCACTACCTGGCTGGATATTCCAGTGGATTTATCTAAGGTTCTTTTCAGTTGCACTGCGAATGTAACAGATACAATACCAGAACCTCTCAAAGATCGTATGATGATAGATGATCGATGTAACTGGCTGTCTTGGAAGATAAACTAGGAATCGCACAAAAGCATCTAATCCCAAAATTGATGAAAAGCTCAGGATTGGAGGATTGGAATGTTCAAATCAATGAGTCTGCTATCGTATCACTTATATAAGTGACACTAAGGCAGACTCGTCGATTTTCACATTCCGATCCTCAGTTCCTGATGTGAGCTTTCAGCCAATCCTGTCAGCGCAGCAGTGCAGTGGGATAATCGAGTTTAAGAATAATTATTTTCCACACTACTGACAAAATTATTTCAGCTGCTAAAGAACATTATTGTAAATAAAATTAATATTGTTAAACTGAATAAGTTTTTCAAAATTAAATCGATGTTAATTTTTCATTTTTTACGAAGTTGGGTTTTTCTGACACGCACGAAGTAGTCGCATAGAATCTTATTTACTAAACCCTGCGTCATGTCAGGATGATTGTCGTCGTACATTGTGTTGCTCAAACGTAAAACGCAATGTCCCGATTCAATTGGTTGTTTTTTACTGAAAGTTTTAAAAATTGTAAAGCAACGGAATAGCGGTTTGGACAAAATGAAATTATTTTGACATACTTTTTTTTACTGAAAGTAGTGAAGTTTGGTAAAAAAAAAAGGTAATAATTATTAATTATTATTGCTTTTTTCTTTAAAAAATCTTGAAATATTGAAAGTTACTTTGCAATACCGCTCTGTTTCTATTTTTGTTGTTATCGGAAAGCAGTTGGCAATAATCACAAGAGCCTTGACAACAACACAGTAAGGCAGGGGGTCGGGGCTTTGTTTTAGGAAAAATCCATTTGAAGGTAGTTAAGAGAACTGTGTGGCCACGTATTAATACAGTGAAACCACAACATTAATAACCATTCATTTTGGCGGAGCACGTGGGAAGAGCAGCGCGGTCTTGACACGCAACGGAATCCGCATCACCTCTTCGTTTTTAAACAGCTACCAAAGTTAAAGTAGAGCCCCGCCGAAGGCTGCGCTGATCGTAGTACTGCGCGGAATCAGTTTTCTATTCTAATGTTATTAAGGTAACATAATTTTCGAATTTATTTCCTTTTCAGCCTGTAGGAAAATTTACCATAATCATGCCATTAAAATACAATATTTGTTTAAGAAAACACAGTTTTTTTCTATTACTTCAGGATATTAGCATTTTCTTCGTAGTCTGAAAACCACATTCTGTGGGGCAGGAACAAGGGTTGGACTATAATGTTTAGGGTTCAAGTAAATGGATTTCTCTCCTGAAACTGAAAACACTTGGAAAATACTCACGACAAAAATAAATAGATTGTGTTTGGCTAAATTTTCTCCAGGACAAGAACGCTTTCCCAAGCCGAAAGGAAAAAAGGCCTTGTGAGTACAAGCAGAACCGTCCAACTGCAAAAATCTTTCTGGTCGAAATTCTTCTGGGTCACCCCAAATTTCGGGGTCGTTATGAATTGCAACTGTATTTGACGCGACTATAGTTCCTTTGCAGACATAATAACCGCCAATTTCTATATCTTCTGATGCTTGACGTGGTACTCCTGCAGGAAACAAGGTGGCAATTCTCATGGTTTCTTGGATCACTGCATTTGTGTAGGGCATCCTGTGAAAGGAAAAATTTAGACGATTTTATGGCATCACTGTGAATGAAAATCCGTGCTAATACTTTTTCCATACTTGTTTTTATCGTTAAATGTCGGGACTCTTCCTCCTAACACCGTGTCCACTTCCTTCTGTAAAATTTTTTGCTTTTCAGGGATTGCCGCCAAATATAAAATAATCCATTGTAAAGTCACGCTTGAGGATTTAGCACCAACCGCTATTAACTCGCCTACCGTTGCCGCTAAATTTTCCTCTAAAATTACATCAATTCATGTCTTAAATTAAATCGTCTCATTTGGTTGTAAATAACTTGGCCAGTTAAAGCATTTTTGTACCTCCAACTTTCCCATAAAATACAGAATCAGTGTTGGTTGTCTCATGTATTTTTTGCAAGAATGCTTCTGTAAAAGTATTAACTTCTCCTTCCTTGTAATTGTTTTTAGCATTTTCCGAGTATTCAATGAAAAATTCACGAATTGTCTGCAACGGCTTGAGAAGTTTTATCCATAGAAGAAGTTTATTGGAAATGTTGCCCAATACCGCCAAAAGCGCCAGAAATACCACGGTTTTGAAATCACCCACTGAAAAAAACCTGAATCAAAATTTCTTGAATACATTCAAAATTGTTTGGAAACTTTTTATCAATATTTTAGCAAAAAAACATTTACGACCTAAAAATCATAAAAAATCTTTAATTTTTCACCAAATTTCTCACAAATATTTATAATATATAATCACAAAGTTTTTTTTCAATCTTTTGTTGAAAATGTGTAAAGAATTCTACAAATATTGTAGACAAAAATTTTGAAAAATATTTTGCCGACAAATTTTTACCTTGAAATTATATGGTACACCCTCTGTGCTTGAGTATCTTGAAAATCAAAACGCTTGCCAGAAATAACCCTCCAAATGACATTCATCATGGAAATTGAAAAGAGATCGTTGGTAGAAATCGGTTGGTTCAAATGGTTCTCACGAATATTTCCAATCAAATGAGACACTTCATCCGCACTTATAGTGTCAAATGCATTTTTCCCTGTTCCGTGCTCCTTTAACTTTTTAAACGTAAATTGTCTAATTTCACTCCATTTCCGCTCGTCATGGTGCAGCCCCAAGCCTAGAAAAAGCACCTTTACAACATTAGCACATATTCTTTGAAGGATGAAAAATTCTAAGGGGGAATGTTTATTATAACCTCGAACTTCATCGTTAAAGTAATAAATGGTGAATCCACTATTTGGTCTAGGGAAGCAAGCCGAAGTTTTGAAAACTTCTTGTACGATTTTATAATCCGCTATTAAAACGCACCTGTTGTAAAAACCATTTTAAATTTTTTTCCAAAAATCTTCAATTTTTAAGGTAAAAAAGGTTCATCTCAAATTCTTTTGTAGTAGCTTACGGTTTGATAAAAATCCGAAATAAGGGAAATGCAATGATATTTCCATATACTTTTTGTATCAACCGGTGACCTCTCAGTACTTCCCTCAAGTCCCCACGTATAGCCGAGGGCAAAAATCTCAACACCAGGAACAATGATACCACTAAAATTTAGCCAACATTTCACTTCGGTTAGAACCCTAATAGTAGTAACTTTTTCCTTTTATTGAGTATTTAAAATATTTACCTGGAGGCGATGTATTTTTCCCTTTGAAATTCAATGACTTCCGTAATAACAATATAATCATGGAAAAAGATACAGAAAGTAACAAAAATTCTGTAGCTAACATCTCCATATTTTTCTTAGCACTTTATTTTCTTGATGAGCAAGCACTTCTAGACTAAACGTCTAGAATAAACGCACCGGAAGTGACAACATAATTGTATATTTTACGAACGTATCGTAGACTATAGAAGTTCCAGCCCATTGCTATGACAAAATCCTCATGTTTATGACACTTTCTATGCATTAGTGTGTCATGTATTAATTAAAACGTAAAAGAACAAAATTAATTAAAAATGCTTCCGTAATTTAATTTCCCATACGTTCCGTGTCAAAAGCTGCTCAGAACATTTTTAGGCAAGCAAATATTTAATGACACCGGAGGGTGAGAAATGAGGAGAAAAAACTTGAATTTCCCAGGAAGTTTATTTCCACTGCACTGCAGATCCTCCACACGCTATATTTTTGGTAGGCTCTCCTGTTAAGTTTTTTATATAGAAATTTCCATGGAAAACTTTGAAGGTTAAATTTTCAAAATAGGGATTGAAAAAACGCAGAAGAACTTATACACGCCCAATTCCATATAAAGAAATGTGGTTAAATATTTTTTACAGAAATGTCTTACAAAATAATGGCCATGAAATTTTCAAGCCTTAAAAAATAAAAACTCCGGACTTTTAATTTTTGCAATGAAATCCCGTTTATTTTAAATTTTGTGTGCGGTAATAAATCAAACAATGTTCATAAATAAAAATTTAATGGAAGTTCTACTCGTACTGTAAATAATGGAAAGATTCTCGCTTGCAAAACACGAGTCGATGTGGTGAAGGGACCAAAGTAGAGCTCACTTGCTTCGGATTCAAGTTCACTTTCCCCTCACTCTCATCCAAAGAAATGGAAAATTGTTGACATAAACTTGCGACAAAAATAAACAAATTATGTTTAGCTAAGTGTTTCCCTGGACAAGCTCGTTTCCCAATCCCAAATGGGAAGAAAGCATCAAGGTGAATGTTTTTAGCTCCATCAGCCGTGAGAAATCGTTCGGGTCGAAAAATTTCCGGGTCACCCCAAATTTCCGGGTCATTATGAATGAACATAGTAATAGAAACCACGACGGTCCCTTTAGGGATTTTGTATCCACCCACATTGAGGTCTTCGGAAGTAACGCGTGGGACGCCCCCTGGGAACAACGGCGTTATTCTCATTGTCTCTTGAATTATAGCGTTGACGTACGGCATTCTACGAGGCGAGTAAAATTTTTCAATTAAATCCAAAATACGTTTAAAAATTACGCTATACAAAGTTTAAAATCGTACTTACGATTTTTTATCATCAAATGTCGGGACTCTGCCTCCTAACACCATGTCCACTTCCTTCTGTAATAATTCTTGCTTTTGAGGGTTGGCCGCCAAATATAACATTATCCACTGCAACGTCACGCTTGAAGATTTAGCCCCCACTGCCAATAATTCACCCACGGTTGCCGCCAAATTTTCCTCTGCAAATAAAAACAGAAAATGGGTTATAATTTTCGGGAAAATATCTACCAATTTTTTCTTACCTCCAGTTTGACGATAAAACATGGACGTTGGATTGGAAGTTTTATGAATTTTCTCAAGGAATGCATCCGTAAATGTATGGACTTCACCCTCCTTGAAATTCTTCACTGAAGTGTCTTTATATTGGATGAAAAAATTCCTAATGATTTGCAAAGGTTTGATGTAACGGATCCACCATAAAAGTTTATTGGAAATATTTCCAAGTATGGCAAGCAAACCCAAAAAAATTACAGTTTTTGTGCCGTCCGTGGAAAAGTACCTAAAATATAGGAGATAACTAGAAAAAAATCCCTTACTAATTTTTCATGGAAAAATTTGGACCAGAATTCTTAAAGGTTCAATAAAATTACATTTTAGCTAATTTTTGCAACCAAATTTCCCATGAAAAAATAATTTCTTGGAAAACCCCTTATGCTGATCAATATGAAATAGAAATTTCCATCAATGTCTAGAGAAATATATCGTCGGCTGAGTGCAAAAAGGGTTATAATTTTCGTAACGTTATGGGAAAAACAAAATTATAGCCCCTTTTGCACTTTAGCCGACGATATCTTGGTTAAATTTATAGTTAAATTAAGACAAAATTTCCACTAATATGGGGTAGAAATTTACTCAGGCAGTAAACTCAATTTTGAACATTCTTTTCTGCATATGAACTAACCCAGAAATGATGCTGTAAACATTGCGAGCTTCCGCATCTTGAAAATCAAACCGTTTCCCAGAAATAACTCTCCAAAGGACGTTCATCATGGGAATGCTAAAAAGCTCGCTGGTAGAGGTCGCTTTGTCTAAATGATTTTCTGATATTTGACTAACCAACAGACTCGCCTCATCAGCACTAATCGTATCAAAAGTATTCTTTCCAGTTCCATGCTCCTTTAATTTCCGGAATGTAAAATGTCTAATCTCACTCCATTTACTCTCGTCATCATGCAAGCCCAAACCTAAACCCATGTTTAAAAAAATTCAAAACTACAAACTAATACTTGATAATTATTTGTGAATTGAGAAAATTACCCCGGACTTTGTCATCAAAATAATAGAAATTAAATCCATGGTAAGGCCTTCCAAAACAGGCGGAAGATTTAAAAGCTTTTTCCACCAATTTGTAATCAAATATCCAAACGCATCTGAAATGACAAAAGATTTTCCGCCCATGAAATTTCCACTCAACAAATTTCATACAAATCTTCAAAAAATATTTTTTTTTTCAAATTCTTATGACAAACGGCCTAATGACGAATCTTATGAGCGGAATCCCCACAACATTTCCAAAACTTTTCTGAATTTCCTTATGAATTCTCAACACTTCCCGTAAATTTCCTCTCATAGACTCCAACCCAATTTTAAGGGACAGGGCTACAGATAACACTATAAAGCATCCAAATCATACAGAAATCCTTTAATTATGAGCCAAAATGCATTTATAATTTTTAGTATAATTATTTTTTATGTGTGTACCTCGTGGCAATTTCGGGTCAACGGGCTTGAATATATTTTTGAACCCATAAATCATCAGCACAAGTAGAAAAATTGGGGTGAAAATATATTCCATCCTGAATTTTCCTTCAAAGCTTTTTCTTACCCATAAATTCCTAATACACTATAAGTGCGTATAAGTTACGATAGAACCGAGTCCTAGCAATATGATCGAGTTATTGTCAGTATTTTAATTACAACTCTACCTTCATATTTTACCTTAAGCACGCAAGCTCAGCCTTGTGAGATCCTTCCTTGTAGAATTACCCATTAATATTTACATCGGGAAAATTTTCTCACCCAAACATTAATAACGCTTCGTACATTGAGAATGCGTGAGAAAGTTTATATTTCAAGGGTTCACATTGACAGTTGCTCCATTAAATTGACAAATATCAAAACAACATTTAATAAAAAAAAATATCTGTAAAAAATATCCTTTCAGTTCAGTTTTGTCACCCTTAAATTAATGGCAACATTTTTAGATCAAAATGTGACTGTAACTTATCAAAGCAAAATTTTGACCTATTATTTTTACCAGTGCAGTGCATTTATTTTATGTTTGCATGAAGAATCAACAATAGCGTACGTTTATAAACCGGTCAGCGTCTCCAAACACTTCTAAGGCTAAAAGTTGACAGTTTTACCTTTTACCCTCTCAGCTTATATTTAATATACATATTGCCATTTGATTGCTATGCTCATTCATGGGACAGGAAAGTTTGTGTATAAATTTACACTTGGAAAAAAATACGCCAAGCAGGACTCCCGTAATAGTACTTTTCCACTTATGTATACATTTAAAAAGTAAAGTTCCATAAGTTGTAACACATATAGAATGATATACCTGACCTAACGTACTGTGTTACTTTCCTGCAAGGGAATATTTACCTCTGCCAACACGTGATATTTGATAGGTTTAGTTCCCTCAGTAAACCGGTCTGGCTATGTGATCAAGTTTTTGTGCACTTATTTTGCACGTGGTTTAGTACACCTTGTTGTGTTTCTTATTATTATTTTAGTACTGCATTTCTTATGGGCACCTTTGAAAAAAACAAATATGTTTATGTAACAAACTACAATAATTGAGTTGGGCCATCTTTTACTTTTCAGTCAAAATTCAAATGTCAACGAGGCTGTTACCTCTGTAAAAGTGAGTTGTCATAAAATATAAGACAATAGATAATTAGTAGTTACAAAAGTTTAAACTTGACGTATAATACGTGTACTATTTTGTCATAAGGCAAATAATTACTACAAATAAGAAAAATTTGATCCCTACGTTGAATATTTTCATCGTACGTGACTACCTGCACCTACCTTTGAGAGAGATCACGCGTACCAGCAATGATTGCAATGAGCCCAGGAAAATATTTAGTATTGGTAAGTGTGGTAAATTACACGTTTTGTTTGATTTGTGGATACAATTTAGTAATATTTGAGGATTTATGTAATAATAAGACCTCTCATTATGTTTACCTGGACTTTGATTTAATTTACTTTGCTATTTACATCTTTTGGAAGGAATTCCTCTTCATGGTTACTTGTGTAATGCAAATCCCTGGGTTTTTTGACATTATTGTTGACATTTTGGACAAAAACAACTTCATAACTTGCTTGACAAGGTTCTCAAGTAAAGGTGGATAAATCTGAGCTTAGGAAATACCTTTGGGGTTAGGTAAGACGTAAACAACTCCGCTTCGAGGTGATTTACAACGTGTGCGTAGGGGTGTGGCTTCTGCTGTGGGGATAAAAACGCGGCAGGCTTTTGTGTACACAGCTTGTATTTATTTAAGGATATGGAATTTTTGTAGGATCATTTTATCTTTTTTGAGATGATTTGGGCACGACACGCATATTGAGCGCGTCATTAATGGCACGACGTTATTTTTGCATGTCTACCGTTAATACCACGACCCATGACTTGATTTATGCACGGCGACCATTGATTCCACGACATGATTTTTTCGGTTGCAGAGCAGTCTGGCATGAATCAGTAGGACACTGATCCGTCCGTCACAAGACCGTTGGACACAAACAAATCCCCTTTTGGCACAAGACATTTTGGCACAAAAATAGTTAGGTTATTTTAGGTTAGGTTAGTGCCCAACTGCTACATAACCAACGGTCTTGTCACAAACGGTTTTGTGCCAAACAGCTACGGATTTGATATTTTCACGCCTCCATTAATACACTACCATGTAATTATTTGTGCCCGGAGCTCATTTATGGCTTGAAAAATTTTGTGCATGGAGTCCATTTATTTCCCAACGTGTTTTGTGCACGGAGTTACTTTATTGTTTATGGCCGGACGCGAGATGTCCCGTCGTATTTTGTATGGATCTCATTTATTTTATGACTCGATTTGTATACGAAGCTCATATATTTCATGATGAAATCTAGGTATGTTCTCAAATGAGCTAATTTTTGCATAGCCCACGTATAGGTTTCACATTTTAAATTCTATTATTAAAATTCCCGCTGTATATTGACTTAATTAATAATTGATATCGTCGGCTAAAGTCCAAAAGGAGCTATATGCACAACTCGCTTATACATGGTAGTACATGCTAATTCCCGTTTAAGCGATTTCTGCATATAGCTCCTTTTGGACTTTAGCCGACGATATATTGAATTAATTATTCTGTGTTTCCCATCTATCTTTGGAAATACAAAATAAAGTTCCCCGACATGTGGACATGGATATCTAACGAGGGTGCTCATGCCACCCCTAAAGCCAAGAGTAGCCTGAACTGTATTATGATTCACAGGCTAAAACCAATACTAAAAATGTTACATAATACCACGAACGTTTCTCATGATCACTAGCTTATATGTATCTACGCATATCTATCCAACGGAAAATAGTAAACGTTGAAGGTAGATAAACTTACCCTAACCCACAAACCTGTACTGCGAACGACTTGAAAATCTCTTATCGAGGTATATGGAAAAATTCTCTCTCTTTTATTGATGAGTCCATATCCTCCCATTTAATCATATAATCTAAACCAAGTAATAAGCAAAATCAATAGGGGAAGGATTTTATCTTGTTATTATTATTTTTATTATTATTATTGTGGGGCTTGGAGAAAAACAAGGAAAGTTACTCCTAGGATTGCATTATACGCATACACGTAGCAATGTTAAATATTATTAAAATCCAATAATGCATGACATGACTGTGTGAGTACAAGCCAAATTGCCATCATTAGACTTCAACCTGTCTAACACTGTGAACGTACATTTGTGAGAGTGGAAATGAAAACAAAGGATTCAAAGAAACCAATAGGAATTTATCAAAGACTCAAAGATTTCTTCATCTTCCCTTTTCCGTATAGACAAAATGAGTTTTATTTACAATTACTTCTACCGCCTGTTCTACCGATCTGGCTACGCTGAGGAGGATGAGTGTGTGGATGAATCAACCTGGCTAATACCGTTAAGAACTGAAAAATTCAAGCGGAAAATATATCCCCAATACTTGGCAACTTTTATTGGTAAAAATAGATGTTTATTTGGCAGTAAAAAAATATAGGATAAAAATAGCATATATATCCATGGATAACTAAATGTCTGGGATGTGTCATCTTTTATTTTAGCTAACATTGGTAATTTTACCCTTGGCGCTGCATTGGGATGGACAGCTCCGTCTTTGCCGAACATTGAACAGAATGGAGATATTAATGGCTTAGACGCTAATTCGGAACTTGCAACGTGGATTGGTTCGATTACACCGGTATTTTAACTCCATACTATTCCGTATTTAAAAAAAATATCATCAGGAAATGAAAACGCGCGAGATTAAGCAAGCAGATTTTAAAAAAAATGTGTCAAGAGAGTAAGCTGGGCTAAATATAACGAGTGGGGCAAAAATTCCCACGGGTTTTAAAATGTGTCGCGAAGAAAAATTGACACATTTTGTGGGCAAAAAATCCCATCCAATCGGAATTTTATTCATCCGAATTGTTTGGTGGCAAATTTTGCCCCATTGGCTTTTTTTGCGCCCAGCAGGTTACTCTATAGACAACTGTGTTTCACTAATGGCTACTTACATTTGGAAGGAAAGTAGTGACAAAAAAGTCGTTATAATGTTCTGTGGGTTACTAAAGGAATTTTTAATTGTAGATTATCAATTAAACATATGTTGCTCATTTCTACTTGCAGCTAGGATGCTTCTTTTCGGGTTTTCTGGCGGGTTACCTTGTGGACAAAATTGGGAGAAAATGGTCAATAATTGCGATGGCCCCTCCATTTATTATCGGTTGGCTCATAATAGCATTCACATGGAATGCCCACTCGATCTTGATTGGAAGATTTATTTTAGGTTCGTGGTTATCTACAAATATGGAATTTTTTGGGGGAACTTGATTTAAGTTGGCAGATTTTTTACGAATTGCGCTAGTGACCATGCTGTGCTGAAAATTTGGTGGCTTAATCCCAAATTTTGGTAGTGAAGGCTGAGAATTTATTTAACGGAACCCAAATTTTGGTAATGAAGGCTGAGAATTTATTTAACGGAACCCAAATTTTGGTAAATCCAAAGGAATTTTTGTCCATGTACATACAGTCAAATCTCTTTACAACGGCATCCCAAGGGTCCGTGAACTTATAGCTGTTAATGCGAGACGCCGTTAATGAGTTTCTGACACTGCCATTATAATGAGGTTTGACCGGAACTGAAATTTTGGTAAATGTATAGACAAAATAAATGGGATTTTTGATGAAAATTTGTACTTTGGATCAAAGTTTTGGTAATTTTCTTTGAATTTTTCTGTAATACAAGAGTTAGACTTGGAATATATGAGCTTGTACATCCAGGATTGACCAAAACTTGTATCGAGTTTGCGGGAATTGATAAAAATATTTTTTTCAGGCTAGGAATAATAGGTAAGGGCCGGGAAAAATAATGAGAAAATTCCTGCCTCTCCGGTACTGAAACACAGCATTGGCCACTTTCAAATGGGGAAATTACCCCAGTCGGGGTTACGTAAGCAGGAATTTTTTCATTATTTTTCCCAGTCCTTACCTTGTATGTAATCCTAACCAGAAAAAAAATATTTTGATCAACACTCGACAAAAGTTGTGGTAGATCCTGGTTGTGCAAGCTCAATTGCTCATTTGCATCAATTTTGACGAAAAATTTGGTCGAATTTTTTATTAAGGCGAAAATTTTGGTTGACTTAACTGAAATTTGTTTACTCACTCAGTCAACTAACTGAAAAGTAGAAGAAATGTTGGCGAAAATAGGGATGGTATTGGCGAAAGCTTGGCCGATGTAACCGAATTCCCGATGTCACCGAATGTGAGTGAACTTTTGGTCGATGCAACAGACGTGTATAACTATATGGTAATATTATTGTAATCAATGTATGAAACCAAATGACCGTAAGGACTTATGTCAAATCGGTCAATAAATACATCTATCTAACTATATGGTAAATTTAAACTATATGGTAACGGGCAAATATCATGTCTGGTGTGAATTTGTAGAAAATCTGTGTTAAATATTATGCAACGTTAGATTATACATTAAACAGTAGTAGGACTTGCTAAGAAATTTGGAGCTATTTAGACTAACCCTTAAATTTATACTTTCAGGTCTTTGCGGAGGTGCTTACACACTCATTGTTCCCGTTTATGCTAGTGAAATTTCCCAAGATGAAATCCGTGGTAAATTGTGCCATCTCCTCTCAGTTAGTGTAAATGCTGGGATTTTGTACATGTACGTATGAATTTTTCTATTATTTTGAAAAGTTATCTTTCTTCACACCATTGTGTTTTTGCCATTGGGCACTCAAAAACACAAGAATAATTTTTTACAGATATATTCTGGGAACTTTCGTGTCTTGGAGCAATTCCTGCATCATAACTGCCATTTTCCCTGTGATAACTATCGTTGGAATGTATTTCATGCCCGAAAGTCCATTGCATTTACTGTCAAAAGGGAAACAAGAAGAATCTCTTGAGGCTTTGATGTGGCTTAGGGGAGCGGAATACAGGGGTCAAGTGAGAGAAGAGCTCAAATCGGTAAATGCCCAAACACGAAAAAATTCACAAAATTTTCCTTAGCAAAAATTATAGTACTTTTTAATAAAAACTATTTACTATTATTTTTAGATTGAAGCTAGTCTTGAGCAATGTACCAATTCCGCTAGTTTAAGCGATCTCAAAGAGAACTCCGTGCTAAAGCCAACTTTAATTTGCTTGTGTCTCATGTTTTTCCAACAATTCGGTGGAATTAACGGGGTCATCTTTTATGCCGTGGATATTTTCAAGGATGCGGGCACAAATATCGATGATAATTTATCCGCCATCATTCTTGGACTTTTCCAATTTTTTGTCGTTGTTTTGAGCACACTCACAGTGGAAAAGTTGGGACGGAAGAAATTACTTATTATCTCTGAGTTTGGAATTTCATTTAGCCTTTTAGCTCTCGGAGGATATTTTTATATTCAAGAGACAAATCCAGGCCAAGCGGGGAAATTTGGCTGGTTACCCTTAACTAGCCTCATTTTTTATATACTTACCTTCAATTACGGGATGGAGCCCGTACCATGGACCATGATGGTTAGCATAGAAATAAATTTTAATGCTCTTAAATTTTGATTAAAAATGTTGGTCTAAATAATTTTTATTCAGAAATTAATTGGCAAAATCGTTTTGTAGGGGGAGCTGCCACCACCCAATGCGAAAGGTAAAGAAACAGAAAAATATTACTCAAATCAGTTTTGGGCAAAATTTGAAAAAATCTTTCTCGATGTTGAGAGCAAAATCATACTGCATTTTTGTGATTTACGTCAAGTTTTTTCCTAAATTTCTAGGACTGGTATCATCCCTTGTAACGGCATTTTCCTGGATAATGTGTTTCATCATTACCAAATTCTTCAAAAATATGACCACTGCCTTGACTTCCTACGGGTGCTATTGGTTTTTTAGCGCGTGTAGCTTTGTTGGATTGATTTACTGTACGATATTTGTTCCTGAAACGAGGGGAAGGAGTGCGATGGAAATACAACGGTATTTTGAGACGCATTAGTGAGGGATTTTTATTTCACGAGGAGATAATATAGTTTTATTACTGCAACTTTTGTGATTTTTATAACTAAAAAAGAGTACGCTCTGTAAATAATGTAAGTTCGTCGCCCTCATGGATAATATTTTTTTTCTTACGCAGCATTTCAATGCGGAAAATATTGCGAATAAAGTAATACAATAATTGTATACAATATGCTTACTTTGCTAATGATAATAGATATTAAATTATTGATTTCGTACAAGGCGGGTCGTCACATGCAATTACTACAGGTAGAAATTATTATAATATTTACAGTTCATGAAATTCCCAAAATTCGTGGTTTCCAAAATTCTTTAAATTCCAAAAATTCACAAAAATCCGAAAAATTCATAAAAATCCCAAAAATTCATGAAATTTCCCTATTTCCTAGCATATTACTGCTCATAGTGTACTAAAAAATTCAATGACTAAAGATTTTTCCTAGACCTGCATGCTTTTATTTGGTAAAAATAAAGACAAATGTTTATTTTATAGCAAAAAATGTGATAAAAACAGCATTGTAAGATATCTCTTGGGAAGTATATCACCTGACACAGATGAAAACAGAATGCAGTGAAAATACAACATTATTTTGAGACGCATTTTAACGGTGAGACTTTCATTCTCCGATGGAATATTTTTTGTGTTGGTTCTAATTAGAGTAAATTCTCCAAGTTTTCCTCATCCTATACTTGATAATAAAATGTTTTTGACAGAGCATTTTAACATGGAAAGTATATCAAATAACATTGTATGATAATAAAATGCCTCCATTGCTAATGATAAGGGTTTGATTTAATCCCATAGGAATAATTTTGCATATGTTTGGTGCAAATTTTGTGCACAACAGTATTTAGTACTAAAACGTGTAGATTAGCTCACATGTTGAATGTAACCATTAAATTGCATTGGAATATTGGGAAAAGTTTGGAGTTTTACTTCAACCTAAAGGGGAAATGGGTTTGACGTTGCTCCTTTTAGGAGCGTAACCCTTGACAGTAAATAAACATAAAAAGATAAGGACCGTATAAGAGCGTTAGATAAAAATGTCACACGTGCACAAAAACAGTATATTTGCTCTTTGCTCATTGCTAGTATTACTTGGGCAAGATGAGTTGTTTTCGTAATTGGGTCCAAGACCCATGCTGTAAATCAGGCTACATTGAGTTAAATGATGAAGAAGCAGAGCCAAAAGAATTTGAGTCAAGAAAACTTCCCCAATTTTACGCTACTTTTATTGGTAGACAAAAATTAAAGATTAGAAAAAGCGGAAGAAAGTTGTGGGAAAATTTATTGCAAATATTTTAACGGTTTAAATTGGGTGATAAATTTCAGCAAATATCGGTGCATTTTCCCTTGGCACCGCACTAGGATGGACTTCCCCAGCCTTGCCCAATATTGAGGAGCTTGGGGACTTGAATAATTTGAAGGCCAATTCCGAGCTTGCGACATGGATTGGGGCAATGACGCCAGTAAAAACTTTTGTCACAAAATTTTTGCAACAATATTATTTTCAAAGAAAATTTGTGACATGGAAAATAACACTTTCTTATTAATTTTTTAAAATAGCTAGGATGCTTCTTTTCCGGCTTTGTGGCTGGCTTCCTAGTAGGAAAAATTGGGAGAAAATGGACTATGTTAGCAATGGCTCTACCTTTTATTGCAGGCTGGTTAACTATTGGGTTTGCTCCTACAGTGCCATGGGTTTTAGCGGGAAGATTTTTAACAGGTTTTTCCCACATTAAATTGTTTCAAAAAAATTGGGCAAAATTTCCGGTAAAATTCAATGAAAATACATATTTTGTATTTTCAAGGCTTGTGTGGAGGTACATTCACCCTCACGGTACCCGTGTACACTAGTGAAGTAGCTGAGGATAAAGTACGTGGATTTTTATGTGGTACAATGGGTTTGGCTATAAACTCAGGGGTTTTATTTATGTAAGAATTTTGGAAATTTTATCAAAAATATGTACACCCTTTTAAATTATGAAGCTAATTTACCAACACTTTTTAAAGTTACATCCTTGGAAGCCTTGTCACATGGAGAACGTCCAGCATAATTAGTGCAGCTTTCCCAGCTCTATTTGCAATTGCCATGTTATTTATGCCGGAAACCCAATTATATTTATTCTCAAAGGGTAGGACACAAGAGGCCTTTAAATCTTTAATGTGGCTTAGGGGTGCAAATCTCCATGCGGAAGTGGAGGATGAAATGAAATCGGTAAAATTTTCCTTCTGACATTTTTTCAATAATTCCGTCCATAAACTTTTTAAAATGTTTTAATAACAATTTTGTCCAGAAATATTTTGAAGTTTTTAACAATTCTGCCCATAATTTAAAAACAAATTTTAATAAAATTTTGCGTAGATCGAAACCAGCCTGAAGAATAGCATGGAAAGTAATAGTGCATCCTTTAGGGATTTAATGAGCCCCTCAGTTTTCAAGCCCGGGATAATTTGCGCCATACTCATGATATTTCAACAGTATGGAGGCATAAATGGCGTTACATTTTATTCCGTGGATATTTTTAAGGCCGCAGGAACAAATATCAACGCGAATTTATCTGCCATTATTTTGGGCATAATCACAGTGGTAGTTGCTGTTATTAGCATGTTCTTGGTAGACCGTTTGGGGAGGAAGCTCCTACTGGTTGTTTCGGAATTAGGCCTTACTATTAGTTTGCTAGCTCTCGGCTCTTATTTTTATATTAAAGAGGATAACCAGGAATTGGCGGGAAGTTTAGGATGGCTCCCTCTATCAAGCTTGATTTTATTCGTTGCATCTTTTAATTTTGGAATGGGGCCCGTTCCTTGGGTGTTGATGGTAAAAAATTATTTTCTTGATATATTTAAAAAATAATTTCTTAGCAAATTTTAACATTTTTTCAAACATTTTAGGGTGAATTGCCCCCTCCAAATGCTAAAGGTATGGTAGATGTTCGTAAATTTAAGTACTTGTATGGGCTTTAACTATTATTGAGGTGACATTTTTGTAATAAATTTCCAGGTTTCATTTCCTCGCTTACAACCGCATTATCCTGGGGTTTGGGTTTTATCGTGACAAAATTCTTCAATGAAATGACCATTGCTTTGACAACCTACGGATGCTACTGGTTTTTTAGTGCTTTTAGTTTCGCGGGATTCATTTACTGTATTTTTTTCATCCCTGAAACTAAGGGCAAGAGCGCGCTGGAGATTCAACGATATTTTCAATATAAACGATAAAGTATTAACTTATTATCTAATGCTTGTAATTTTATAGTAAAAGGCTGAATGAAAAGAGAAATGACGCAGAAACATTTTACTCCGTAGAAAAATAAACGTTAACGCCAAAAATTATTACATTTTATTACTGAAATATTTTCTCTCATATCACAAAAACCTTTGTATCGTTTATGTTTTCTTTCATATTTTCCACTTTGTTTTAAAATCGATGGCTAAAAATGAGATTCTGGGGAGAAGGAACTAGCGTTAAGCTAAAAACTTTAGGGTCAAGGTAAACGCAATCAGCTTGAAGGTCTTTAGACACGGTAAGTTTCTGAAAAATACTTGCAACAAAAATGAATAAATTATGTTGAGCTAAGTATTTTCCGGGGCAGGATCGCTTGCCAATACCGAAGGGTATAAATGCATCCTGTGATATAATTTTAAGTCCGTCTTCGGATAGGAATCTCTCGGGTTGAAATTCCCGCGGATTTACCCATAAACGCGGGTCATTTTGAATTAACGCGGTATTTGATATAATGAGCGAGTTTTTTCGAATTACAAATCCGCCTATTTCTGTGTCTGCGAGCGCCTTGTGTGGAACGCCCCCTGGGAACAATGGCATAATTCTCATGGTCTCGTGTATTACAGCCGTTGTGTAGGGCATGCTACGGAAAAAATTAGTTCATTTTACCACAAAGTAATAATGATATTTTTTGGGACATTTTACCGCTTTTTGTCATCCAACGTTGGTAGTCGTCCTCCCAGAACTTCATCAATTTCCTTTTGCAAAATTATTTGCTTCTCAGGATTAGCAGCAAGAAAGAGTAAAATCCATTGTAAAGTAACGCTTGATGACTTGGCGCCAACTCCTAACAATTCTCCAACCGTTGCGGCTAAGTTTTGCTCTAAAAACAAAATGACGGCTTCAAATTTGAAAGCCATTAAAATTTTTAAAAACATTTTTACCTCCGACATCTTGAAAAAACATGGAAGCTGGATTTTGAGTTTCGCTTATTTTTTGAAGAAATGCATCCGTGAAATTGTTCACTTCACCTTCCTTGAACGCTGACTTCGAGCTTTCCAAATGTTGAATTAAAAATTCCCGCACAATTTGCAATGGCCGGAGAAATTTCAGCCAGAAGACAAGTTTTGTTGAAATTTTTGCCAAAATTCCAACAAGAAAAAATAAGGCCATGGTATTGAATTCACCTGCGGTAAAAAAGCTGCAATAATTGCAATTAAAAATTTTTAGACAGAATTTTTATAAAAACGGGAATTACATTAGAGGATATTTTCTCACCTCGATATAATATGGTAGACTTTAAGAGCTTGAGTATCTTCAGCAAGGAATCTTTTTCCAGCAATTACTCTCCAAAGAACATTCATCATTGGACGACAAAATAGATTGTCTGTCATTATTGGTTGGTTCAAATGGTTTTTTGAAATCTCCAACAGTAAAGTGGAAACCTCATCGGAAATTATCGTGTCTAGGGTAGTCTTTTCAGTTCCATGTTCCTTGAGTTTTTGGAATGTGAAATTTCGAATCTCACTCCACTTGCTTTCGTCATCTTGTAAACCGAGGCCTTTGAAAAAAACAATGTGTCAGATATAAAAAAAAATTTCCTATCGAAAAAAACTGTAAAAAATTATCAAGCATTTCATATTTAACGAAATTTTTTGTTAACCTCGTGGTTTATCATTGAAGTAGAAATAGGTAAATCCCTCATTTGATCGTCCAAAACATGCAGAAGATTTAAAAGCTTCTTTTACTAATCGATGATCAGATATATAAACGCATCTGTAAATTACAAAAGATTTTTACATTTAAGCACTTTTTTGTTGCTAACCTACGCGGGTATACGCTAAATTTGTGTGCAAGTTAGAAATTCAAACGTGTTAATAAACCCCCCGGAAAGTGGATACGCCCCGATTGGACCGTATAATTTTTGGATTTCCTCGTATCCTGCCAGCACCTCCGATATTCTTCCATGAATTGCATGAGATGCATTTTTAAGCACCAAACTCAGTGAGATTACTAAAAATTTCAAGTTACGGCATAGAGATTAAAATGTAAAATTTACATGTACTAGAGAATAAATCGTAAAAATTTTACCGGGTGGGGATTCATTTGAGCTAGACCGCCCTGAAAGACAAATTATGGCTGAAATAATTATTGTAAATATGAGGAACATAAAAACTACGGCCACCATCTTCACCCACACAGCTACAGCTACCAAAAATACAGGGAAAAAGTACGTTTAAACTTTCTTCTATACCCCTGAACGTTATATTAAGGTCCTAGAAAAAATATGCTTTTTTATCCGTGGGAACCGTGTGCGAGCCACTCTTAATAACTTCTTAAGCTTCTATCCCTTAATATGTTAATAAAAGGATAAATTGGTATGTCACGCTCCTTTATACTCTCATCACGTAATTATGTGCAAGGAAAATGAATAAAGGCAATGGCAAGAATCATTTCCTCAGCAAAGCCTCGCTCTTCACACATATTATTATGGTTCGTTCATGGCAATATAATTACCAGGCTGTAGGCTGCATTAGGTAATGCTATAACCTTGGGTTCTTTATTATATTTAATATTTATAACAATAATTTTCACTTTTTTTTTTTTTTTGATAAAAGCCAGGTTTGTTACTCACATTTATTATTTAATAATATTTACATCGCAGCAGGCACAGTAAGGAATAATTCATCGAACCAAGTCCATTCATACATACATTTCAGTCATCTACGATGGTAATAAAATTGGAAATCATTTGAATCACATCTCCAGCAAATGTTTATATGTTTGTTTACATGAGAAGAGTCGAAGATGACTGAGTAACAAAAACAAAACGTAACTCCATCACATGCTTACTACAACGGCTCGCCAAGTTCTTCAAATACAAAAATAAAATGAGTAAAAATTATATGTACTAGTAATAAGCCCGCTACGCGGTTGTCAACTAATAATTAGCTCTCGTTTATTGTTACTTGAAGTTAAAGGAATGCCTCTTGCAAAATTTATGGAGTTCCGAAAACCCCACTGACGTTAATCCCGCCAGGACGTAATCCCGAATACTTTAATCCCACCGGGATGTAATCCCGACAACTTTAATCCCGACGTCATTATTCCCGCGAACCCTTCGCAAAAGCATTCAATTCAGAAGCATT
>JAQFXU010001248.1:0-31780 GCA_034693705.1 Spatulosminthurus flaviceps
TATTGAAAATCCGTATTCAATGGGAAAAATATTTTAATTCGAATTTTAATTTATATTTTTCCGATTTCCCATCCTTGATTATTTTCACATTACCTGAGAGTTTTGGGTAGGGATTTGGAGAGCTAGTGCCATAGCATTATGGTCAAAGTTTTCATCCAGAGCAATTAGTGCGCCATGAACACCTGATTCTTGGAGATTCGAACCGAACTCCTGTAAAATATTTTTTTGATTTTTAATGACCTCATTCGATCCTGCAGTAACTCATAAAAGAGGATAAAAATATGCTTGATGGTATTTCGCGATACAGCAAATCCAAATCCATTCAATACATACAGGTTAACCAGGTTAAAATGCCAAAATATTACCTTCAGACCGATGGATTGCACCCACTTCATCACTCTCTCATTGGACCAGACTAAAAGATCTGTATTTTCGTTTTCACACGCTCTGCGTCGTTCTTCAAGCAGCTTTCTATCATAGTTCAGCCGTTTCAAACAGGCTATTCCAAACTGAAGACTATTCCTGTTGAAATCCAAATGTAGAAACTTTCATATCAACCAATTGTACTTTTTCGTGTCTGCGGTAGCAATTACGCCTTGCCAAACCACTCTCGTGTCTACATTTGAAAATAGCCATGAGGCCGTACTGTATACACATACCTGTGGAATGCATCCACCATTTTCAATTGAGTACGAAGGTCTTTTTTCGTCAGATGGTCCAACATACGTGCATCCACAAGACACTCCATGAATGTAGTACGATACTGTGGCAGTCCAAGTGATGGTAGCCAGTAGTTGCCTATCCATTCGTGGTTCATGTCACCGAATGCTAAGTGAGCTAATCTAGAGGCAGTTGGTGCAGATGGACTTGTAAGTGACACCATTTCCTGAATCGCAAGACGCAACTTCAGCCGATGTAAGGGATTACTGCTCTCACATAAAAACAAGATTCACGTATAAAACCACTAACCAACCTACCGTAAAAAAGTTACTCCACATACATCTACATTTTGGAGAAATACATAAACTAAAGCGTACAGAATTTAAAAAATGTTCCTTATAATCTTCATTCTTAACTCATTTTACCTTATTCCGATCTCACGTTGAATTTCAGTATCACTAAGGGCGCTCATAATTGCTCCAGATTTTACATTTGCTCGACAGGCAGCTACGTACCAGGCTGGCATTCCCACCCACTGTTCTAACCAGGCATCAATTGTAGGCCCATTCCAAAGAGCAAAAGGGGTACCCGCTTTCATCGCCTCCGATAATAGCTTAGTCTTTCGTTTCTTTCTCCTGTCAAAATCTGCCTTCGCTGTCATAAGTGGAGGGTTCATAGAGGACTGAGATGGAGGAAGACTACTGGAACTCACTACAGGAGTTGGAACAGATTCGCTGGCAACGGAACCTTCACTCTCGAAGCCACCCTGATCATACAATGAGTCTTTCCCTTTGGCCTGCACAGAGGAGTAAAGCAGATCAATGTAAATTATTGGAAAACCAAAGTAGAAAGTGCCCGACGTCGTCGCTGAAATATCGAAGACACCATAACTCTACGTACCTTCTCCTTTTTGCTAAAAAGTCGCCCCAGGGATGACTTAATGCCTTTCTTTTTTGCCGCAGCCATGGCGGCAGCTGTGGTTGTCACAGGCAAACCTCCGATGGTCGATCTGTCTTGACTCCCTACGGATCCTTGATGCATGTGTTGAAGCTGCATACTTTCATGAGACATATAACCACCCCCTGAACTCGGTAGGACTGCAACTCTTCTAAGTTCTTCTGTACTTTGACCATACGCCTGTCCACCTGTCGTATTTGGCATTAATCGAAGCGATCTCGGCGTTGGTGGGCTGGCTTCAGGTTTCATACCCATTGCCAAACCCATGTCAGGCATGGTTAAGTTACTTTGGTGGTACATTTGGGGACCAACTGACTCACTCATTTGACCAGGGTTAGAATAAAAATTAGCGGGAGAAAGGGAAGCGGGAACCTGCATAAACATAACCAAACAATTAATTCTATGTTTCAATATAATTTTAACCATAGAGCTGTCCAAAAGTTAAGGAATGGATTACCGTGTGAAACTTATGTAAATAGTCCCTATGGGGTGAAGGATTTGATCTTGGCGTCGAGCGACCACTTAAAGGAGGAGATGGCGGACGATCCAGTCCTCTTCCACCCATGTCAAGACTTCTTCCGCTCAACGGAGGTGACATGGCTCGATCGTAGACTCCTCGCCTGGCTAAGAGGTTTACATGCTCAATCGAACCCACACGGGATTCGAGTTGTTCGGCCCTGATTTCTGTATTTTGCTTCTCTTCTTGAATCAGTCGAATTTCATTGTTTATGGCATCCAACTGTTCCTGTAGCATTAAAGCTAATGTTTGCGCATCCGTCTGCTGCGATGGGGACAGAACATCCGCGACTGAAAATATGCTTTCGGAGTCATCTGCTTCAGCATCACTTAAATCAAATGCTTGCTGAACATTTGCCAGCACCTGAGCCTGTTCTACAGCATCCCAATCATCAACCTAGTAGCAGAATTAAATATAAAAGGTACAACATTAGACACAAACTTGTAATTTATTTCATCTTCAAAAACAACTAAAACCTTTAATCTACATGGCCTTCTTTTCACTGTGTACCTTAGATGAGTCGTCGTCAAGGCGATGTTTTGGAAGCCGCCGAGGAAGAGAATGCGTATCGAAACTAGAATGACTACTGGTACGGACAAACGTAGCGTCTGCTGGAGTTGGACTCAAGCTCCTTGTTAACGCTTCCGTCTGTTGAATATTGTACGCAATCTCTTGCTGGTACAACTGCCTTTTGCAACTCTCCACTTCCAGTCTTGCTTTGGTCACTTCTTTCAATAGCTCCGACTGTTCCAGGAAAAAGCAAAGCATTAAGAATCAACATTTCCTCATCTACATGAGCTACCTCGATTACGTCATTATTTGCGAAGTCCTATCGTGATCAGGATTTTACCTACAGTCTATAATCAGGCACGCGGTTATAAGAGCTAAGGCCGATTTAACCTGAATAAATTACTATACACAATCAGGTACTTTATCTGAAAAACTACCACAGATAATCTTGCCAGGGCACAGCCGAGCCGATTTCAATATTTTTAAAATTTATATTCACAGGTTAATAGTAATTTGCTCTATTTACAACTACAACAAAGTTCCAATGAAAGCTTTACAATCCTTACTTTTTCAGTCTGCATTTCTTCAAGGAACTTGCGAGCCTTGTCAAGCTCTTGTGTAAGAGCGTTCTTCTCTTCCAGGGCATGCATTCTTTCCTGTAGATGCACCTGTAAACGCTCATTAGATTCAGCCAAGAGTTTGTCCACTGTTGCCGAGAGCCGTGAATTGTGATCTTCATTAACTCGCAACCTCTGGTTCAGTCGAACTAACTCCGTGCTTTTCTCTTCAAGTTGAGCCTCTAATCGAGCTACTCGTTCTTCAGCAGAACCATGTCGTTCTTGTGCCTGGAAATAAAGAAGAGAGAATCACGTCAGACACGTCATCTCATGCCAGGATCTCCAATACATGAGCAGAATGCGTATAACATACTTCAAGCAATCCACTTGAATTCACACGATATGACAAATGAATGAAAGCAAAGTCATTCAATGTTTCTACTTTCTACCCTTTGTCCTTGGTTATTCAAAATAAAAAAGACTAGTAATGGAAGAAAACCAACTTGTGTCAAGGCATGTAGACGCTGCTTCAGTTCCTCTTCCATGTCAGGCATTTTGGAAAACTGGGCCAATTTTTGATCGGATAAGTCTAATTTCTCCTGAATGGCGCGTGTTTTCTCTTCTTGCAATTTAAACTGAGCCTCCTTATGTTGAAGTTCTTGTTCTAGCTTTTCATTCAAGTCATGTAAAGACGTCGACTCGCGTTGGGCGTTCAAATACCTCTTCTCCAAAGTCGCTATTCTCTCCTCCTGTGAAGTGCAGACACAAGAAAAAAATTCAATCGTTAATCTTGAATTCTCCATCCCTTTTGAAAGATACGTTCTGTCAATGTCTAATTCCGGTACCAGATCCTGACAATGTAGGTCCGCACTTCAAACCTACTACTTGCCCATCGGGATTCAGTCCATTTAAATCAATACAGCTATCAAAAATATTTCCCTAGTGAAAATAAGTGAAATCATAAATTCGTTAAAAATGAACATAAACACTTCGGAAGAAAAATTTCTTTCATACTGCTCAGTACCAAAACACATGACATGCATGGGTATTTCATAAAAGTTCACCATATAATGATCCGTAATAATTTACAAACATCATCTATGCTAGTAAAAAATGCAGGTTTGATTATCTGGTCCGTTTTGAAGTGAAAAAGATAGACCTTTTCTAAACTTGCTAAAACCAACACGTTCAAATTTTTTATAAACCTGTAAAAGTAATAATTACGTCATATACATTACTGCTACCCAAAGGAGCGAGGGGGATTGAACTGACAGGAGACGAGCTCGTTTGATAAATTGGTAAAGATCTTTTTTTCGAGTTGGGAATTTCACTACTCTTCCCGAAGCAAGAATTCTGAGATTCTAAAAACTTCTCAGCTCGAAATTTATACGAAATTCTTGAACAGCACAGATTTTATATACGGTTTCCCTTCTTTTGGCTCATTTTCATATACCAATAAGTAACAATGTTGCAAGGATTCGAGACAGCATGTCAGCATTATCATTATACTCTGAGGCTTTCCGCTACATTTTAACCTTTCCAGAACCACTACAGCTATAGTTGAAATAAGTTCGGCAACTACAGGAATACGGTTTTTATAAATACAAAACAGCATAGACTGAAAGAAAAAAGCCTCCGGAAGTCTCCTTAGCATTGTTAAATTATCCTGCACGTATATTTCGTCTGGGTCAGCCTCAAAAACAGCATATTCAATACAAAAGTATCAATAAAGGTTATGTCTATCGGAAGGTATAGACATAATTGTACACCACGTAACGTCAGAAATATAAAAATACATGTAGGAAACGTCCGTCCCTTAAGATTTACCTGATCGACTTTCTGAGCTGCATTTTCCCGCAAATCCCTTTGCAATTTAGCATTATTCTCTTGCGCTCTAGCCAGCTCTCTTTGAGTCCTGCTCAGTGCCTCTTCAAGCTCGGAGATCCGGCTGCTTAACTCATTTGCTCGTCTTTGAGCAGCACTCAAATCCGTACCCTGCTCAAATCAAAATTTTATCATTATTATCTTTCATGCACTCTTGGATGATTAATTACTACATCCAATGCTCATAGATAACTCCCATTCCTAATGTAAAATCTACGAACTTATTCATGCATCATCCGTAAATGGTCACGGCAAAACAAAGCAATCTTCGCATTTTCTAAACGGCTACAAAGCTGAAAGCATATAAAAGTGATAATGTACAAGTTCACCCAAAATCCCCTTGCTGAGAGTCACAGTAGTATGCATTTAAAAGAGCATAAATTTTTTATGTCTTCAAATACTCTTCCGACTAACCATCTTTGTCTACATAATCTATAATGGCACTTGCCTCAATTCATTTCTAATAGTTACGATGCACGCACATATAGAAAAAGAATTACGATTTCGTTCTAGTATTCTACCAAATTGAACAAATGTTACTGTGGAATGAACAATACGTTCATATTCCCTTGGAGGTAAGTAAAGCAGGGTAATAAAAGAAGTAAAAAGTACATACCAATTCGTAGCTCCATTTAGTTAACAAAATGCAATCAAAATCGATTCCCCAGGACAATGAAGTAACACGTTACGACGCTACACTACTTGCGCAAAGTATAAAAAAGTGTACATAACAAAAATCTATTAATTTATTGAAAATAGCAAATATCACACTATGCATTACAAAAATCTACAGGTTTATTTTGCCCATTCATACCACCATTATGAACAAAAACATAAAGGTATGCTCATAAAATTCACTTAGCCAGAGTCTTGCCACCCCATAAAAATCCGTCACATTTGCAAAGTTATGCTGACTGAACAAATAAACCATTAAATCTCCATGATTCCCAACTTAATCATAAAAAGAAATCAATAGTACCATAGAGAAGCAATTAGAACTACTACAGCAGCCAGGCGACAAGGCAAAAATATTATCCCATTGCTTACAAAGTTCTACAAACATGCAGAAAAAATTAAATAAAACATCTTCCACCACTCACCTGCTTCTCGAGCGCATTTTGTAAATCAGATATTTTTGAGAGATCAGCGTCGGCATCCAACGAACCGTTTGATACTCGCTAAATTGCAACATAAAAAACCACCACAATTAGCAAGCTAATAGACGCTAAGAAAGAAATCTAGAGGGACGCATGATAATCGAATAATAATACATTATTTCTTACTTTTGCTTGGTTAAAGATGCTGCGGACAGAGTCTGCAGAGTCGGTTTCTCCATTTTCTTTAGCTTTCTCTGGAGCCCTGCCACTTTTACTCTGCTGTAACTACATGCAAACATTTTTTTTCAAACCCTTAGAAAAGTACTCGTAAACGAGGCATATACTCACTTCATAGCTGACTGCATTTCAAAAGGAACCAGATAAGGCACTAGGTAGTAGAACCTAACTCAAGTGTATGCACGCATCAACTAATACCAATGACGGAACTTTCGTTGTTTCGTTCCCCTACACCGTACATATTTTAAATTTCTACAGTAGGATGATTTCATGTGCCTATACAAAAAGACCGAGAAAAATTAATTTAAGTGACTAACAGACCAAAATGATCGTTCATCACACCCTCACCCTTAATCCTACTACATTATAAAGATCGATGTGCCTGGTCAACCCTGCGCACATTCAATTAAAACCAAAAACACAATTCTATCTTCCCCAACTCCCTTCACTACTGGAGAGGTAAAAGTACAATGTGCACAGGGACAGTGGTGAAAGTATTAAATTGGTACGAAAACTTTTCCCATCAGCATCACTACTATGTGATATGAAATTTACAAAAAAGCTAAAACACTATACACAATTCCAAAAAGACTTAAGAAAGCGGGAGAAAAATATGGAGAGTTTCTATACACCCTGCAGGGGTACTATGTATAAAAAGCTTCATGAACATCATACACATAATACTCATTGTAAGAGTGGGAGCCCCTGAATGATGACACCAAGAATCTTCATACTGCAACACTTACTCACACTCTCACCAAAACACTGCTTTTCTGAATCAAGCCCAAGCTCACTCTCTATCTCATTTACTCCGCAGTACCTTATAAAACAAGGACGGAAGCCAACCACAAAAGGCGAAGATTTCCATTCTCAATGAATTACTAGCATACCTTTCCCCATTCTTCCTTCCGGGCCCTATTCAAGCCCTCCGACATGAATACCATAACTACTTCTACATATTGAATCCAGGGGTTCATTCAAACTATTTCTTAAGTCTTCGAGAATAATTAATACAGGATGTTCACTGAGGGTTGAAGAGGAGAAAGTTTGCGCATAACTTTTGCCTCATTTAACTATCTTTTTAAGACGAAAAGGAAAAGTTTAAAGCAAGGCCACTTCCTCCACTCATATTCTCTACAAATACCAACTTAAAATACTTATTTATTCCCAGTTCCTAACACTAACTAACATTTCAAGGGGGTCTACCAAGAAATTTCACCATTCACTAAATAAAACACCTTTTAACTCCAACCTGAAAATTATGATCACTAAGAGCATTCATGTGAATATATTCAGTACCATTACGCTTACATTTCATTTTTCACCAAGCTTGCCAACAACTGATTGTATGTAACGAGTGAGAACTTCTGTGTTTGCGCTTTCTATCACGCCTAAAGTTCACCTAATATTTTTCACCCTTTCGAAATACATTAATTGCACTCAAATCAACCCCACAGGAATTTTGTAAGTTACAAATCATATGACCTTAAATGTCATCTTAAAACAAAAAAAAACCACCAGGAAAAATCTTTTGTCCAATTATACATACATTAAAATGATCAACATACACATTTCAGGCATAACAAAATAAACAAAATACCCTTACCTCTTCCTTATTTTTCTCCAACTCATCTTCTAGTTGCGAAACGCGCTCCAACGCCACCCGCAGTCTTTCCCGCACCTAAAAACACAGTAACATTATATTACGTTACGATTTGATATAATTCACATCTTAGTAAATATTTTTTATTCCGAGATGGGTTTCAGGGTACAAAACAATATGCATTAATGTCGTGACGTAAAAATGGATTGCATGTCAACACTGTCAACAGCAATAAGTTTGCTGCCAGGTGTATTTTAACCTTCAATTATTATTCAACGATTCATGCATTTCGACCTTGTGACATGACTTCTATTCCAACAAGACTATTAATAATTACTATGCTCCTTAATGACTACAAGGTACTAAAACCATTTAAAATTTATTCACAACTAGCACGAACTATGCAAGAAACATATTATGCATCTATCCAAGTGAGAGCATATTTAGGGTTCTCAATGATACAATCTGGACAACTAGAAAAGTTCTAAAGAAATGACGAAAGGTTTGAGGAGCTACCTTTAATGTGACTGGATTTAAAATCCCTTGACTGGATACTAAAATCCCAAAACAGCTTTAACATCATTTTTAAACCAGAGACAAAATCCTACGTGGGGTTCTTATCAGGGTTCAGGGGGGGGGAGGGGGTTGGAAAATGTTTTTGTGTTTATAATAATTCTCCACGAGCTCAGGTTTTTTAGTAGCCAACAGAGTATACACGTACATACTGCCAGTAACATTATAAAACATGGTAAAGTTAGAGAGATGTAAAGCAAAGAAGATAATGAGTCCTACCGGAGAAATATGTAACTCCCTAGCGATGAAGATGATGGAGCTTATCTCTGAGCATACTAAGTACACCCAAAATACTCAAAGGTCTCCAGTTAACACTTAAGTGTAGTGGTGGAAACCAAAACGGAATAACAACTGCTTATGTCCACTTTAAGAGTGTGTTGAAGCAGTGATGCTGTAATAATAGTAATGGCAGTTTAATTACAGACGAGCTGTAAATAACAGCTACAACTTACTTAATCAAAGTCGCTGCAAAAGCCCCCTAAGAAGGCTTCCTAAATCATTCCAACACTGCTAGCCCCAACTTCTTTCAACACATACATACACAGACGCATGCGAAAGAAAATAATTTTATCACTATTTCAATACACTGTTATCTTACTATACTACTACAAAAGTACAGACTGTTCAAATAGCGAAATCGAACCAATCCGAAATCCGGTTAAAGAAAAACTTTAAAGTTACAATAGTTCCCAAGTAAAGATTGTACTGATGCAAGAAAACTGACAAATTCCAGCGACAGCCTGTACGGCTATGCTTATACGGAAGTATGTATAAATAAGAAACTTCAGGAGAAAGCTTCCCTTCACGCTACTTTACTCCCTCACTCCAAATGATATATAAATTGCCTACTTTCCCTTTTCCCTTGATCCTCCATAGCTAGATTTCCCGCAATACCAACTTATATACACACACCTATATGTATGTATACTCTTTTATACAAACAGATATAATTTCAAGCCTCCAATGACAAAGTAGATGGATTTCGCTCAACTTGATTCGTAATAAACTGAACACACAGAAAAAAATCATTTAAATGAACATCCGAGCTCACAACTCACGTCCCTGAGTCTTTTCAAGGTTCCAGAGAGCTACAAAGAGCCAATCTTACGACGACCTAAAAATCTATCAACGGAACAAGTGAAACCAAAGCTATTCTTCAAGTGTACTTTCGATGTGAAAGTTTTAATGCGGAGCAATTTCTTCCAGTTGATTTTCCTATAACATGTACACGTACACTCACCACTGACTGGGGCAGTAGAAGTATTAAGCATAATTATACTTATGTATATATGCACGGATTCGTAACAAATAGCCCTGCGCCCCTCCTGTAGTATCGGTACTGTACATACAAAGATTGAGACAACATTACATTGACTTGAGTTGTTGAAACTAATGAAAAAAGAATGTATACGTGATTCTCATTCCTGGAATACCACATATACTAAGTATGAACATTACCATTTACGTACATACACATGCACTGTTCCCATGGCATCAAATACTCCTGCTCAATAGTATCCATATGAACAGAGGGTTTATTTTATTTCTATGCTTTCACAGAGTAAGTACAAAAGCATGCCCCGTAAAACGATTTGTGACAGTAGTATGGTACAGATTTCAAGTTTAAAGGAGCAGAAACGTACGAGGTTATTTACGCTCGACACCGTACTAACTTCATGTTTTTACTTATTACTACTTTCTTTTATGGCTTCAATCATCCACCTTCACCTCCATTCTAAACTTTAAACATCTACGCAAACTGTATGGAGGATAAGGGTAGAGAAAAAAACAAAAACTTCTCAAATAAAAATTCTTTTTATCACATAGTTTTGATTGGCTTCAAGCGCTCAAAATATAAAAAATCTTTACGAGCCCTTTCACTTGGCAAGTGTTGGGAGAATTTCCCTCTGCCCTTACTTACATATACTCCATGTTTTTGAATATGTGTATTTCACAAAGAAAATCCAGCCAAATACTTCGACTTTCTGCCCCATGACATCGACCACGAAAACTTGGCAGCATCAATATTAAGGGTTTGAAACTACTACTCTCACAATCCCATAAATTGTAAGTTTCTAACTATACCCTTATTGACTTCATGCATATCCAAGCAACAGATATACCCATTTGTAAGAATAGCAAGAACGGTTCATAAGGAGAGGGAACTTTGAGGAAGGAACCTTTAGGTGATGAAGGTAAAATTTTTCCTCTTCAACACACACATACTACAGACAAAAAGAATCTTTTCGACTTCTGCAATTTTTTTTGAATGCACACGTAGACGGAGGAAAACCACACACACCAGGCTTTTCCCCCAACACTGGAGGGGTAAAAACTAATAAGAAACTACTGTCCAAAATCTAAATGTTCACGTTTATGTACACAAAAACCGTATGCATACAAAAAGATCTCTCTACTAGTCATTAGAAAAATAGGAAAGAAAATTCTCATGGCTCGAAAAATGAACGAGACACCTGGGACTCGTTTGCCTTAGCTGAAAAAAAGTACCAAAAGTAGCGAAATATGAGCCATCTGGATGAATTGTACGTTGGAATGTTGGTGTCGCCAACTAAGATTAAGTGGATTCAAGTCAACCTAAATCCCGTGGTACATATCATCCTTCTACGCACAGCCGTCCACAGTCAACCAATATAGCATAATGGTCCAGCTCCACTTCAAGTATCCGCTCATATATCAAACATAACCCTCTCATTACAAGAGCACAGACGTTAAGCCAGTATTATCACCAGGGAGCATTTCTCTCCTACTGTCTCATCATCTCCTCTATTCTCATCACCGGAATAGGATAAACTCGTCATGCGGCCACATCACCGGCCAAATTTCATCCTAAACTCCAAACCTGCATTATGGTATGTGCCTTATGACTCCTGGCGTCCTTGCCAAGAAATTATAATTGTTGATAAGTGTAGACCACATACTAGAACCTCACTCAAAGTGAACGTGTTACTTTGATTCACCAGCATACAATTGCATTATACTACCAGAACGAAACTAGCTGACAATGTTATTTTCTTTCATACTTTTCCTAATAATTAGCAGCAAGAAAAATCATCATAACTTCCCTGATCAATTTGGCCGGGATAGTCTAACGCACAAATTGGCCAATCAGCCTGGAATATTTTACCAAACTTTCTCTCTGCCTCTTTCCGACACCTACAGTGACATGTAATTAATACTGTACATCACTGCAGTACATCTTTGGCGTACATCATTGCAGTACATCTTTGGCGTTGGAGAAAGTAGCGAGATCAGAATCCTCAAATAAATTCAGAATGTAAAATTAAATACATACACTTGGGTCTGCCTTTTAGTTCATTTTTCTACGGCAAGAAGAAAGTTACTAGTACATCTCATGCTTTATTTTAATTATTTTATCACACCCACTGAGGTTTGATTTGATTTGATTTATTAAGATTTGATTGTAAAGTCATACATAGAATTAAATCCATGATTTCCAATGACAGACAAGGTCATCCGACACTTCTCGAAAAGTGTTGATACACAGGAGGAACTGTAAATACTAAACTGTAATATTTTCCCTGTGTACATCTTCACAAGTATCTATATCCTGCATGTCCTAACGTACTAACCTAAAATACTGGAGTTAGACAGAGGTTGCCTTAAAAAGTTCGTATTTTTACTTCCCAAGTCACAGTAGAGTGATACTGCAACACCGTGACTGCGATAGACTTATGCGATTACTCACTGAGAAGGTTCATGAACAAAATGACTGAACGTTCAAAGTTGCTTTGCATCCGGAAATTACAGGGTATACCGGGCAACAGAATAAGAGAAAGTTGAGAAAGCAGGTCAAGAAGAAGAAATGATACATATCCACAGCTAAGTAAGTTGGATTAAGGAGAGCCAAACAAAGCTAAGTGCGCGAAGAAGATTAAATGGACGAAGGAAGGGCGAAACGGATCAGGGAACTTTGATAGAACAGGTTTCAATTAATGTGAATAGTTACATTTATACGTAGTACTATTTAAAGAGGAAAAATCCACTATAGCTGACCTTTTCGTCAAGAGCTTTGTGATGCTCGAAAAGAGATTTGAGAGCTTTGAGGACTTCGACTTCGGATGAAACACCGGACTGTGCAGCAGCTTGCCTCTTGACCACAGTCATCCGCAGCGACCTTTCGTGTCTCGACACTAAACATTCTAAGTGCTCAAGAAGAAGCTGCAAGAAAGGAAAAATACATACAAACATAGTTTTTACGACTCTCTCCAGACATGATTAATTATTAAACTTCAACTACAGGGGTTCATTATGCTACCAGTGCAAAAACATGACAGTTCTGAACCAATTACAATTTCCAAAAGCACACGAGGATCTTTCCACTCAAATGCTCAATGTGTCAGCATGCGATCTATGAGTTTAGACAAGATTAAACGATGCAGCGTTTAATCTTGAAAGAACAAACAATTCATTAAGGCTAAAGGCCAAAACATAAGAGTTGCAAAATTCTCTCTCCACTTCTCTCACATAATGTAACATGAATAAAAGTCCTCCACATATTTACTTAAAAGGCTTAATCATTTATTGCATTAATTTTGTACGCTATTTCCTTTTTCTATACGAATAAACATCCTCTACGCCCAGGGAGAGCATGCCTTAACACACAGAGCACTCAGTGAACATTAAGGGATACTTAAATGAATTACCCTTGTGTTATTTCTTTCAGCCTTTAGTTCACAGATCTCTTCCTCTCGCTCCAAAAGCTGCTCTCGTGCTTGGTTTAACTCTTTCGTGAGGCTGGCAAACTCCTGAAAAGTATTCAAAAAGCACATATGTTGTTAAACAGTTCTATTAAATAAAAAATCCCTTAAATACATACTCTTTATGGATAAAACACCAGCAACCACTCGTTTTCCCGTTTTCAAGCTGCTCATATCCCATTCATGTTAAGCGAACTTTCTCATATTTTGATCCATCCTTTTGTGTCCAATTGTTCAAATTATGCTAACAAGTTTCAGTTTTCATTTTCCTATAAACCACGTGACACAAACCGTTCGAAAAATTCCGCTGCTATCTACTCAAAATATAGCACACAGAACTCACAAAATTTCTCGATGGTTCAACTCGTATATGCTCGGTGCTACATGTGCTATTAAATAAAATGTAACCGCTTTATTCCAACACGTGAAATTTTTAGATTTGAACGGAAAGTCGAGAACACCTTTAAATTTTAAGTGTGCCTACTCCATTAGAAGATGGGCGGCAGGAAAAGCGTTTCAGGGCCCTTTACTGCAACTTTCACTTTTAAAATAACGCACTTTGATTGTAAGGAGACATGCTCGTCCTTACCCCCTGACTTCAGACTAAGTACGCAAACGCAATAACCAAATGCTATTGAATCCTTCTCTTGCAATTACAAAATTTCAGAAAGACATTTAACATTAGAGTCTAATGATTAGAGAAAAAGTTTAAGCCATTACCCCCATTAGTTTTAACCATCATTCCGGAGAGCAAAGTTTTTCTTTATTTCAGCAATTATTTAAAAATCCCTGTATTGTATCCATAGTATAAGCTTATGGATACGATGATCAAACCAGAATTACCAACCCTAAAAGAGATTAAACAACATTTACTTTTAGCAAAAATTCTGAAAGAGCGGTAGGAAATGCGACGTCATCCGCTTTCCTTAAAAAATAGTAGCCACGCCTGCAGTCCTTAAATTCCACAGGACTATGTAGGTATATTTTCAAAGGGAAGAAATAAACTAATGGAAGTTTCCGTTGAATTGTACAAATTAAAGTTTACTTCCCCAGTCTTACGCAACACACCATAAAAGCAGTGCGAAACGCATGCTAACACTGATATCATATTAAGTAAAAAATAGAAAAGAAACTTTTTTCATATAAGAATTCGGGTGTACGTAAATGCGAGTAGAATATAAGAAGTAGCAAATAATATATATTGTAATACGAGATTTCTGAGGGGTAGTACGAGCCATGAATCTGCTCTAGGTTATCTTGCATGCACGGTCACGAGCAAGAGTGCCAGGTAAGAAAATTAACTACAGTAGTACAATGTTATCACGGAAGAAGACCGGAAAGAGGAGTAGAAAGATACGGAAAAAAAGAAACAAGTTCATTTCGTGTTCTCCTTTATTTATATGTACTTCAGAAGGAACGAGTACGATTTAACTGAAGAGTTAGGATAAAAACACGGGACGAAATGCACTAACGATGCTACTACTACGGTAGTAAAAAGAGAAAGAAGCAGTGTGCGTATGTCGGATCCAACGATACGGAAAATGTTCCTACGAGAATAAGAGTGTTTGTGACTTGAGAAGAGGAAGGAGAAGCCAGATCTCTTTCCTTTTTATATGCTCAATCTCTCTTTTCATGACGGCGTGTACACACTCAAGTCTCACATACACTATCACCCTACCTCCCTATAATAAACTCCCAAAAACATGCTTTAACAATGCATACGTAACAACACCCATCTTCTCCTCAAGACCCAAAACCCCGGCAGGCAAGTATCCATACAACCTCGTGCCGTCCTGCGTTACCTGTCAATCCGAGTTAACGTCGATTTTCCACTAGGAAAATGCCCAATGGTTCCATTTTATACTATTCGTACTCGAAATACTTGAACCGTGTAGTGTAAAAGCTGAATATTATCAACAACGCCATCGAAGACTCTACGCCTCAGGAATTTTATAATAACATCCTTGACAACAGGACTGAAGACGAACTCAATGCACCGACCCCAGCCCACACATAGTAATACAACAATTTTGAAAATAGAAAAATTACTGATTTAAGCAGCTAACTCAACCTGGATTTATTATTCTAATACATATATACATAAGTACCACCATAATGTAATACTAAAAACCTCGGATATGACGAGCTGCATAAAGAAGGCGGAATTAGGTTCCTGTAACTGCGGCTTCTGCTTTCCATTCTTGCCATTTGGAATTTCGAAGATGCTCTGATTTTCAGTACCGTTAGGATGGGGAACAAATTTCTTCAATATTACATCGGTATCCAGACTATTACAACAGTGGATACTGGAAGTTTTGGACCCGGGAGTAATTCTATCTTGGATCCCTTCTTCTCCATGTCCTTTCCCAATTTTTTTGCTGGTTCTTTGATTTAGGAATTCACTATCACTCGAACTACCACGACCACCACTTCCTCCACCACCGCTACTGCTGGTAATGTTGGTACAAGTACTACTACTGACAAGTCTACTACTCCTGGTATTATATGGGATTATATTATGACTTGAAGAACCACTGGTCCGAGCAGCATTTATGGAGCTACTAATGTTACGGCCATTCATATGGTCACTTCCACCCCATGCATAATTGAAGCTGAAGGGATGAGGAGGCAAGTGGTTGGAGTTTGCTTCATTCTCGTTCAAATTGTTACCCGTAAAGCTTACAGGCCGACTTGTCACAGATGTTACAGGGCTCTCTGGATAGACGATGTTATTGTTGAGACGATTAATGTTCGCGGACACCGCTGACTTGTCTTGTAAGATGGGCATGACGCTCAATTACAACGTGATCACAATTGTCCTCACTTGCTTCTTCAAGACTAAATGGAACCCATTTCCAAAATCCAATATATTTGAGCCCAATAGAAAAGGAAGAGAGGGGGGAAATAATGGGGCCTGGAGCCCGTAGCTTACAATATATATACACTGAAAGTTCCATGCTCTAATCCCCACCCACACTCAAATACTTACGCAGTACCCCCTTCATAAAAAATCCAGCTGATGTCTTACGATTACGCAGAAAATCCCACATTAATTTTGTAAATATCTTTATCTCTATTTTCATACCGGCATTACTCCTATAATTACATAAATATGTACAAAAACATAAGCGCATTCAGAGAACAACATCGCATCAACTGCTTCACTGTTCTGTCAAGAAATAAGTAGCAGGAATTGCTCCTACAACATTTTTATTGCCGATATTTTTCCTTATCCTCAGACTACAGCTCCAAACTAGTTATACTGCTTATTAAATCTGGCGAGGAATCGCTATGATACTAATACTATGAAGTACACCCAAGCCTGAGGCAAACTTAATTTATCAATTATACCGCATCATCCACTGTAATGACTCTTCACAGTCTCATAATGAGCATTATACTCATCTCGTAAGGAAATGCCGAATAGTATATGTGTCCACCAACATTGTTAAAAGTCACCATGGGGCACCCACGTCTCGATACAGTTACGCAAGACTTCAGCACAAAGGACAAAATTAATGTTCTTATGTGCGTGCATGAATGCATACATGTACGCGTCTCATGTACAAATCAAGGAAGAAAAATCAGCTTGTGACTGCTTACTATAAGGGTAGGTCTGGAAATCTAATAAACACCTCAACACTCTGAAAACTCCGGTTGCTACTTGCTACGAGTTTGCTAACCACGTGTGTTTATCTTACTCTCTCCTACATCTTTTAACACTACGCTCTCCCTCTACTAACTCATGCTCTTCCATTCTCACAGGATTCACGTCTATCAACTTCTATTCTATTCATCTTCTCCGCCTAGCCTTTTCTCCCACCAAGTTATTTTCTAATTACAACTTTAGTTACACCACTCCGCTCCTCATTACTTTCGCCTCTCTTTCCTCTCCTTTTACTTACACCAACTATTTCCACCACTACTGGTGTGTGCAACAACTACTTCTTCGTACTAAATACTAAAATGAATTATATACGAGGGAAACTTCCATACATTAGACAACCCATCTGTCCACCAAGTACAGTAGGAACAACAACAACAACCGAACAAATACAACGCATGACTGAGACGGTAAAGGGCATAAAACATCATGAGTCATGAAAGTTCCACGTACCGCCAAAAGTAAAGCACTTGGTTGTAAACAACTTACATACATCTACTATGTTAAAAAGAAATGCGAGCTTGGGGCCTTGTTGTAGGCCAACGTTATCCTTCACAAGTGTGTCTGTGTCTTCCAAAAAAAGATGACCGACCTTACCTTGTAGGGAAAACTACTTGTGCCTTTACAGCAGTATTAGATACTTGTACGAAACTACCTATATAATTATACAAAGTACGTGTTCACCTGGTGCTTCGCTCAGACCTACTTACACTATTTACCTCTTGCCTTTAACTCTGGAGTGTTTACAGGAGTGAAGTCATCACAACTTTGCCATTGTTTAATGCTCGTTACCCCCCGCCCCCCCAGAATAGAGTCACAAGTAGACACGAGAAATAATAATGGCTCTCCCACGTGCCTCCAACTACATAAATGCATTCGTACTTCATATGCTACGTCTCACCTCGAGGATAAATTTCAGTAGCCGAAAAAATGTACACATACACACGTATACCTACGTACGAATATATACGCTTTCGTCTCGGCATTCTTCAATCTTCTCGATGTGAAAGAGCGCCGACAGAATGTCAGCTTTGAGGAGAGGAGTTAGAGAAAGCATTACAAGCATAGAAGCTGTTCCTTTAAGTTCACGATGAGGCAAAAACAAAAGAAAGCAATCGACGAGAATCCAGCAGCGGTAGTGCAGAGAGCTCAACTGCCATGCCACCAACGATCCTCCAAATCCTACCATGGAATCATGGCGTGGGCTCAACAAAATGTTACTCAGTCAAACGACTTTTAAATTTCTAAGACAATCTTGAGACATAAAAGCAACCTCCAGCGAATTTTTCTCCAAAAAGGAGCTTCTTTTCAATACCATTTCTCGTCATTTCGTTTTATCGTTTTGGGAAGCCCATTGAGCCATTATTTTTTAGATATTCACGCAAAAGGGAATTAAAGGTCATAGCATTTCACGCTGAGACGGGTTGAAACTGGAGTCACACAGTAAATTGACTACACACTTTCTTAAATTCAACCATGAACATGAACCTACTAAATGTATGTAATTCCTAACAGACTTTCTACCTGTACTAAATCCATGGAAATCATTTATGAACCCTGTTAGGACAAAAGCTCCAAATTGTTTCTATACAAGCCATCCTTGTTAATACAGGTGTAGTCAAGCTCATACTGAATCCACTTTGCATTTATACCACGTTTCACTGAATTTCCAAATATTCCTTCTAACCAACCAACCCACCTCATACATACCTAACAAGTTATAAAACTTTTACTTGCATCGCCCAACCCCTCACCAATACATGTAAGTAAGCCTAGTATAGCATCCCAAGTCAGGATAATTTTCCTCAAGTAGAGTGTCAAGTGTACCCGTCAATGATACTTCAGCTAGGAGTGAATTTGTATGTAGTTATCCCGGGGATGAGACCTATCATTCTGTCATGGTAACTTTGCGCTTACTCGTAGTACACGATGTTGGAATAATCACGAAAATCTATTGTACATACGACTGACAGAGAGAGAGAGAGAGAGAGACGGTTGGAGCACTTACTTCTTCTGCACACAATACAGTCATCATCGACGAAATGTCAACATGTACGACAAATTTTGAAAAACAACCCTGTCTTGTTTTGTGTTATAATATAATGTAAACTCCAGGACAATTACGAAAAGCAAATATGACAATGACATTTCCGAATTTACCTAAAATCGATTCATTTCCATAGGGTTAGCAATTTCCAGCTTCCTCAATAAGGAGTGTAGTACATAATACAGATGTGCTTAGTTTCCTATATCACTCTGGGCTTTCACTGGGTTCGGAACTAAAACACCTTTAAAATCAGCCAACCCGAAGAACAGGAGGCTTACTTTCCAAAACTAATGCACGCACACTTGCAGACAGAATACTACTTTACACTTACACTGATCCATACGTAGATATTACATACATCTGCATATATGAATTTTAATGCGTACACGCACCCTTTCCAAAGGTTGAAAACAAAGCTTTCAAGACGCCCAGTACTCACACCAACGAGTGGTGAAGAGCCTGAACAAATCTATTCAAAGCAGAAGTTGAAATTCAGTTTGTATGAAACATCCACATTACTGTGTCTCTAAAAGCTAAATTAAAGAAATCTGCCCATACAATGAAACAGGGTAATTCACACTAAAATATCACTTTTAAAAATTATCAAGCCAAGCCCACCCTACTGCGTTGGTTGCTACCCACTACTACAAAGCCACTATTACTATTCCCATTATCCATGCATGAAAAAAGACACGTGAAAAACTTCAATGGAATCATCCAATGTATATAATGATAATGTATGGAACCAAAATGCCGATAGGCATTAGAACTCTAAAGTGATAAAAATACGAGTAATATGGACATTTCAATGGGAGAAATTCATTTATACAATTCCATTTTTACGTCTATCTCATATACTCGACTGGCACATACGCACCATATAACAATGAGTTGGCTGAAGTTGAGAAGAATGAAAGCGAAAGGTTCTATAATCCACTGTATTCGATGAAAGCAGAAAGGTACGGAAGGAATTCTGAGGGAAAGAGAAAATACTCACGAAAGGATGAAAGCCTTACTTTTTTTTACCCTCACTCCCCACATCCCAGCTTGTCATATTACCTACCCATATTCACATCAAGAGTAAAAAAAATGAGAGAAAACATTTTCATCTGCTATACAAGAATGAACAAGCGAATCATAACACTAACGCTTCTTATACACCATACACAGAGGTATACTGCACAATACTTCTTCTCCCTACCACAACCAGACTTCACATATTGTACGTGTAGAAATAAGCGAATATGCATACATGCCCTTTTCTATAGTAATGAGAAGAGTAAAAAGGCAATGAGGATGGTTTCCTGCATGCATGCATACATTCATCTTTGCGCACTTCTAGGTTTTAATAATTACACATATGCAGAACATGTCGCTCACGTGAGGACATCAACGAGAATATGTATCTTACATTAAGATTCTTACTACTACGTACGAACGTAATAATACCGAATGAATGAAACGGATTGGAAGATACGAGAGGATGATACCGGTGGGAAACAAACGGGAAGAGTATTTTGGGGAAACCATTTAGGCAAAAGAAAGAAAAGAGAGAGAGCAAGTACCAACTTACGATCACTCAACGTCTACTACATGCATACTCTACCATATTATGATTGCATACGTACTGAGAGCATTTCCTAAAGAGTGTCGGCTTATCTACGCTGGGACACCTTTTCATTACATTTTATGTTATGAAGCAAAATTACATTCGAAGGCTGATGAATTCTCCAGCCTCCATTGTTGCTCTAATAACTATTCAATTCTGCAGCATTGCATTTCTCACATTCCTCTTCTTCACGTCTTACTCTCTCCCCTTTTCCCTCCTCTTTCCTCCTAGTTTTTTTGTCATGGATTTGTCCTTCTTGCAAGTTCAGTCAGACACAAGGAAGGCCACTTTCTCCCTCTTTTATTTTTTCCCCTCCTGTACCTCACGGACATACACACATTGTATACCTCGAGTAAGAAACTAAAAGAAACTGAAACAGGTCTTTTTAACTGTTCCAAGATTCCGACAGAAACAATTTCTACTAGGGAGCAAATTCTTCCAGTTTGTTTTAGTGGCTCCTATAGGCAGCTAATAACACTTCATTTCTTCAATACGTCTATCTTCAAGCCTTTAATTGTGGTTCTAAATTCCAAGAGTGTACCATTCCCAACCCCCTCCTTCTAACCTTCCTCTACACATAATACATACACAAAACGACTCGAGTACACAAAACCTACAAATTCTAGGCTACAATATCATTAAAAATGCAGTAATAACTTTCCTATACTCACTACGCTATACTTTTCTCACGCCTTTCACACACACACACACACACACACTCGCACGAACTTATCCATTACAGCCGGCTATAATAAAATCTACCTATAGATGAAGGAGGTCAATTCGAGTGATATAATTTACTCTTTTTACAACTACTTCTCTCCAGTAATAGTATATTCACACCAGTATATGAACTACCATTAATGCCTTAGAATTAATGAGATGTATAAGTATAATGTAATGTACAAAGGTACATATTCAAAATGAACAACAGCGGAAACCTTCAGCTTTTGAATCTAATCCTCTACGTCCAACTACAATAACCCAAATTCTCAGGATTTTACTTCTGTATTCAACTGGGCTCAAATATATAAATTCATTAAATTTCTTTGCTACTTGATAGGCTAATCTTCAACAAGCTTTCTTAGAACGACAGCAGATTCTAAGGGATTTAAGTTAACTTTTTGTTGAATCGTTGTGTGAAAAATCTCTTCAAGCCACTAAATGTTGTGTACCAGTACACCAAAACAATTAGTTAATTCACAATTAATACAGATCTTCAAAAGATTCTTATCACTTGAGGTTAGAAACACGGGTTTAATTATGAGACATACACTCACTCCACATCGTACATAAAATATTTCCTTTTTACGATCATTGTCACTAGCACTTACTGTTAGTGTCTCACTTAAAAAGAGAATCCTTTTATCACCATCCTATTTACACTAACTTCATGGTTACGTTGTACAACTTTCTACGTAGCCGGAGCAGTATGAAACTCGACAGTTATATTTGTAATTCAAAACTATTTCCTTTTCTCTGGGACTCAGCAGCGACAGCAGCCTCATAAAAATTTGCTTTCACCATTCAATTGTTTCCATACTTACACTTGGCTTACAGTACACCGGGAACTGAACTAAAAAAGACGAACGTTATGTTCCTGAGCTGTTGTGGTAAGAAAGAGCATTTAGGATGAGGTTGCTCCCTGCCTTTTTCCATAAGCTCTTCTCTTTCTCCCTTGTTCTAGAGTCGTGATGTAGTTGCAAGGATAGATGTATACAGCTGTGTATGTTGTTACTTTCCTGTAGTAACGGAATCCGAGAAAGCAACTTCCCTCTTTTGAAGGTTTCATTGCAAACCGACCCCGGAAACTTTCTTTTACTTTACTCATAGTAAAAATCTTCCTCTCCTAGGAACCACGCATGCTTGTATTCTCGATTTCTTAAAATTTCTCTGATCCTCTCATATGCTTTTACACGCTACTACAGCAACGATTGCACACATAGGGAAAAGACAAGTAGCAAGAGAAGGGAAGACGGGAAGAGAGGGATGGAGATGGAGAAGGAGAGAGAAACTTAAACCGACCACGAAGAAGAAAAAACGAGCTTTAACCACCAGGACCTCATGGTAACTACCTCACGTTTTCTTGTTCAGTTTGTCCGACAATTGTAGAGGTACAGGACTTTAGGTACCAGCTTTTTCCTACAAAATTGTTACACACTTCCACAACTGTCTTCGTCTTCGATCCTCTCCTAACACATAATTCAATGACTCAACAAGGCTCTACCATTCCTACTCCAACAACACATGTCCAGCAAATCTACTCACAAGTGCAGCCATCGAAAACACCTTCTCCAAAAATACTTTGATTATGACCACCTACAATGTAAAGACAAATTTACTTTAGTATCTTCTTCCCTTCAGTTACACAACAACAAAACTATGATGCATTCACCAGCAAGAATAAAAGAATCGGTGGAAAAACAAACTATTCCAATAGGAATTGGGGCAAGCAAAGCGTCTCTACTCAAATGAGCGGAAGAAGAAAATCATTTCGGTTTTCTCCGTCTTTCCTACGGTTTCCTCGGACGTATAACAAATTGCCTTTCTTTTTTATAGACAAGCAAGAGACAAGAAATACAAATTTGGTTCCCTTGACGTACAATAAGCTTTCCTAAGTTTAAGAATTTTCACTCAATAAAGGACAAACTTCTTAGAAATTTAAGATTTACAACTTCTTTTCTGTCTTGATTCATTCCTTTTCTCTTCTTGTACTTCCACGCATAGTTGGAAGGGAAACATTACCGGTGTAGAGAAACCCTCAAGTCATTGTTATTACTCTCACATTATAAGAAGCGCTACTACTACATCAACTTCCAAGCCCCCACACAAAACGACAAAACTTTCCTTCTTAACTCAGTGGATATTTTATCATACGGGGGCTTAATATAATACTCCTCAAAAGATAATTAAATATTCCACTACTCAAATCCACCAATACAAAAAATCCTTCTTCCACTGCTACCGAACTCCTTGGAGTATTAGTTTCACTTGCAGTTGCTCATATATGAGAGCAAACGTCGTCTTTCTTTTCTGCATCCTACTGCATAATTGAAGAATGTTTGAAGGGTGCACAAAGAAATTCAGAGAAATACAGTTGTCAGTTGTAAACAAATACAATGTTCTGCACACGTACACAACAAAAAAGAAAACAGGATAACAATTTCGCAAGTTGTAAAAACTTTCTTTCACGAGAAAACATCTTGAAGCTGAGAACGCACCTCGTGAATACATAGATACAAAACATGATTCTTTGTCAAAGAGTGTGAAAACCGAACTTCAACCGACTACAACCTTCAATACAACCACAAAATACAGAATACATACAGTTGGCGCGAGCCCTAAATCCCTAAATAAAACTTTATGTGCATACATACATACATATATATGTTCCTAAACCAGACACATTATTTTTCATGAATAACAATGTGAACTTGGAACACAAATAAACACGTATCAAATGATACCACAAGACGAGTTCGCCAATTACATGGATCATTTTCCCCAAAAATACACCATGATGGTCAACTCCTTTACTACGCAACAAGATTTTGTAAATATGGATGGCTACATTACCTACATACACCGAACCGGGGGGAAAAGTGCTTTCAAAGCAGAAGACGTGATTAACTTAGAATGAATGAAAACCCAGGTTATCACCAAGGAATCCAGCAATCTGCTTTTCTTTCACCCAGTGCACATTATGCAACATTTTCCAAAAGCACATACAAGCGTTTTCCCGCAAAAAAGTGGTGGCACCCGGTAAGGAGTTTTAAGGTTGGGGGTTTCGGCTCGGGTTCTGCCCATATATGAATTTTGCAGGCGGGTTCATACTGGGTCCGACCTGTAGGTACCGAGAGCGGACTGAGATCGGGTATCGGGTTCGGGCCTAAAAATATCTTCCCCTACGGATTTCTAACGGGTTACCCAATTTATTTCTTTTCTGCGGACGGGCCGCGGGTAAACACAGAACCCCTCCTATTATTGATAACTTCGTCACAGATTGCTTTGATCCTAATATCCTAACATTATTGATTATATGTTTGAAGCACACTTTTTTAAGCACACCTAATCGTTCTGTACGTTGTATATGCATAAGGTTGATTGGCACCCATACTGCAAACATAACTTCGGTTTCTGCATCGTATTTTACCAACTATGAAATACATTTTTGCAAAGCCTACCTAAGCAGGTTCAAACGTTGGAAGTAACACAGATTCGCAAATAAACCCTTATTTTTACAAAAGAAAATGCAGTAGGCAGCAAGTCGGGTACAGGACTGGTTTGGAAAAAAAGTTTAATCCAGTGTGTTGAAAGGGTTCGGATAATTAATAAAGTTGAGTACTAGTTGGGGTTTTAGTATAAAAATAACCAATTTGTGCCTCGTCCGGCTTCTAGAAAAAACAAGGGGAGCTTTAAGGGTCGACAAAATGTAACCAACTGTACGATTTCTATCGGATTTCAAGTTTTGACCGGGCCCCTGGCATACACAAAATGTGTCGCGCCACTTGCATACAATCCATCGCCGACTCCGCAATGGAGATCATAATATACGTGTAACCATTACATATGCACGTAATAACACGTACAGTCAATCACATGAACAGAACTAAAAGTCAGAGGAAAAGGATTTCGCGAATAATTTGACATTATGACAAGAGAGTAAAATGATATTTTTTTACAGAAAAAGCCCGTACGTAAGTATAGCCTTCTACAAATTACAACTTTATAAATGTATCCCAACGCTTACGGTAAGTCAATTGACAAGGATCCTAATTTAGATTCATTCCTCGTAAAGAGCTACTGTATATACAAGTAGGTATATCAGAGGATGGGAACTAGGGAGAAAGAGGGAGAACGAGAGAGGCTCGACGAAAAGAGACGAGGCCTGACTGGCTTGACGGATCAATCAATATTGCTACGTACATGCACCTCCCTCATATTTTGAGTTGAATATCTATTCAACCCCGGAGGGATCACATCAACTTGATCCCTCAAGTCTTCAAGTCCTTCACATAACGGCTTTCTGTAACTGCAATTTCTCCTTTTTAGAATCTTTTATTATACTTTCATACGGATCACATTACACCGTCGGCACGGCATATGCAAGCACCACGTTTTTAACATGTCAGCGATGAAGAACAAAGATGAAAGACCGAGTAAAATAAAATTCTAGAAAAACTTTTCCAAAGCTCTTTAAATTGCTGTCAATATCATCATCATCGTCATTTCTCTAACAATTCAAAGTGCTCATTTCTCCACAGAAAAAAATAAGTGGCACACCCGCATTCAAACAATACTTCCACCAATCATATAAATTCAGAGGAGCAACGCATTCTGGAGAGACCCACACATTTTCATATGAAATTTCGAGTCGAATCATGGCTAGTTAATATCATAACATGTTTTTAAACGACCGATATCGAAAAATATTTTGGCAATTCAGTTCTTCGCCCATTTTTATTTAAGGTTACAAGTACGATTAAACCTTTACAAGCTAAACTAATATTTGATTTTGTCTTCAGTTACAGGAAATCACGAGTGTGACAAACTATTTATTGTAGAAGTGAACGTAATAATTATACAAGCACAGTCGAAAAAAATAACCAGCAGAAGCCTGCAACAAGTTTCAACAACGAACCCGTGCCAAAAACAGCAAGTTCCAAGCTGCCAAAAATTACACTAATAATAAGATCTGCTCTACCGTATAAATATAACTTTGTTATTTGCATGGTAATTCCTCCAATCTTCCCACAGACGATTATTTAGACTAACTTACCTCAAGTTATTTGTAATCCTTGTTCCACCAAAAATAACAACGCATAGTAAGATTAATTTAAAGAGAAATAAGTTCAGCAAGGCGTCACAAAAATAAAAACATATCAAGGCACCCCCGCAGAAAAATATTCCCATTTCTAATCCCAACCAGTTTCAGTTTCCTTATTCGTTTTTATTTTTTCTACCATCAAGCAATCAGCCTCATTCCATAAACACTAATCTGAGTACACTCTGAGAATTTTAATACAGATCTTTTTGTAGAACGTTTTGAAAAATCTATCTCATTCAACAGGATTGGTTAAGATGTAAGATGAGAAGGAATCGAAATCCGACGAAATTCCATCTAGTGCGAAATACAAAAATTATCTTCTCACTTCCTTATCAACTTTTGCTGGGTAAACATAACGTCGCTGAGAGTCGATTCTATCATTCATTCCAGGATATACTCATGCTCTATTCGATCCTGTTCTAGCCAGTGTTATTGGAAGATAAAATAAGATTCCCACTTTCCCACTCACTAATACTAATAGCTCATACCCACGTTTCCAGCCTGGCATACTATATTAGGTTAAGTTGAATCATGATACACAGAGAAAGGCGTAATAAGCATGAATTTGACCATTTATCATCCCGTGGCCAATATATACAGGCATAAGATTAACAAATTTACGTACACCATAAATTTTCTTAAAATCACTCTTCCTGTGTACACAAAGAAAACGGCACCCTGAACTGATTGCATCAAGAGGACCCTTTTATTATAGAATAAATCTTTATGGAAGTCATGTAACGCTTCAAAGGAATTTTTTGCTCTTTACCTTCACTTTCGTTTACAGTGCCAAGCAAAGAATCAAATACATTTATTAGCCTCGCATCAACGGCAATATAAGATGAAAAAGTCATGGAATAGCAAAAATCTAGGATCAAGATGAGTGAGAGAGAAGGAACGGAATCCAGCCTCTTCCGCGTACACGCTACACGTCCCTGATCTTTTACCCTGGTACAGAGTGCAGACGCAACAATAAATAATATACTGGCATGAAGGGATCCACTACTCTGCATTTTTCAACGTACAAGAAAATTCCATGGAAATAACAAATGTTGTAAACAGCAGAACCACCAGGACGTACCTAGTTTTCTACGCACACACACACAAAATCCCCGAAATCAGAAAACACAAGTGAAATGACTCGCGGCTATCACGGTGTGAATCACTCTGCTATACTCCAACATGAGTTGTAACATGCAGTGTCAATAAACCAAAACCACAGTCTTTCGACTTTTCTACTTAATTTATACCATTATACCATAATGTAATCACAGTCCATATGACGTCCAGATTAAGGTCTTCAACCAATCCTATTCAAACAACCTAAACCTGCCGACTCTCAAAACAGCGAATGTTTCCATGCATTTTACCTCCACCTCCTATTATTCAGGCTCGTCATATGTTCTTCCAAGTCATGACATTATTATTGCAGACAAAATTTGTTCCTAGCCATGTCTAAAATTCGATTGGTTAAACTTCTTTATGAATATATATGCTTGTTAAGTATGTATGCGTATGAAACCCAGCAGAACAAACCCTCCCTTGGTGTGGTAACATACCACAATCTATTCAAAACAAACATAATGCAATTATTAAGTCATAAATTAGAGTCCAGACGCAAATTATATGCATTTTACGACCCTAATAAAAATATAAACCAGCAGGAGAATGACGTATAGTCAAACGTTTTAGAAGCTCATATACACATAATAGAACCTCACTCATTACCACACGGGCGGATGAAAACAAAAACCTCATGCAAAGTATTCATGAGCCTGAAGTGTAGTTTATTTTCTTCTTCAAACACAAAAAACACACATGTATGCTAATTGCCCGACACCAATATAAGTGAGTTTATAATCAGAAAGAAGATTCACGAGGAGGAAGTTTAAGTTGAAAACCGAATGGTTCATGGTCAAGCCACGAAGTTAGGTGCCAATGCTCAGAGCTTCTCTAAAATAAGAGAGAACATACTGGAAAGGTCCCACGTAGTAACCTCACTCTAATTTTTTTCTTGTCACTTCCGAAGTTCCGGTACATTCATCCTCGCATCTCCTTGCTAGTAACCGTCATATAAATACAGAAGGTAAGGTCTTTGTTCGACACTTCCATTTTTCTACAGCTACCCACCACTATAACATCTTTTTTCCCATACTTGTAAGCCGTTCACCATGATTTAACAAAGCCAGTCAACAATTTTGTTGGAGGAGAGAGAGAGAGAGAGAGAAAGAGAAAAAAGACCTAGAGCCACGTCATTTTTATAAATGTGAGGAAGTTCAGAATTCTGAACTGCACGGTCAAATCTGCGGGGATAACTCAGCAAAAAATTGGGTTACATCAAAGGAATAAAAAAAGTTTCCTAATTCCATCAGGAAATTCTACGAAACGTCTATGTATAAGTGCAATTTCACCTTTAACTTTAGATTTACCGCTACTCCACGAACCCAGATGATACGTACTAATGCGGAAATCTAGCATAATACGTGTACATATTCCCTTTATGCTGGAAGGACGAGGACATTCAGCCATTTCTCATTTACGATCGTTAGCACATGGCTCAGCTTAAATACACTAAGACCATTGGCATCAAGGTGGATATAAAAAGGAGGATGAAAGAAAGCAAACAAGAAAACGTCTAATTCACACATTTAGCAAATGTATTACCTAATTCTCTTACAATCAATAATACACGAACAAATTACCCAACTTTTAGAGCAGCTAAATTCCAAAAATCCAACCAGACGAGCAGAAAATAGAAAAACATCCTCTACTAACATTACATTACAAGTGAGAGCTTAACATTTCCTATTGCAAAAACTGAAATACAAAAATACTTGAGTCTTTCCATATACAACACTCAATTTCATCCTCGCATCTACTACTACTCCAGAAATGTAGGTGCCTCCCCGCCTACCATTACCATTATATATTTATATTTTTCCTACTTACTACCACAGAGCTTCCAGAAAAGGCCCAAAACACTATGCCATTCAAAATACATAAACCTATATCTATGGAGCACGAGCAGGAAATACGTTACTTACTACTGCGTGAATAAATATATAAGAACACTTGAATCACATGCAAGAATCTATGTATGACTATCAAAACACTCGAGGATTGCAAAAAAGGATATAAAAAGTTGTTGTGACATGGAACGTGGAAGAAACCCAAAGGAGAGAGCTCTTTTAGTTACTTTTACTATTTACTCTCTGTGAGTAAAGTTAAATTAACCGTAAGCTCATTGTTAATTAAGCAACTCTGAAAACGAGCTCCCTCGCAGACCATTTGCACGCTGCAAAATTCTACTCGTTTTATGCACCCTTCGGATGTAAGTCAGGAGCGAGGGACGTAAGTATACATAACTAGATTCCAAAACTACGCACACACGCCTCTTTCCTCTCGTCGAAAAATACTTAGAACAGAAGCTCTCTAGCTTGATCATCTTAAAAGCTAACAACAGCTTCAAATTTCCTACCAAGATCACAGTAAACATGAGAGGAGGTAAAAAAAAAACGAAGAAAAGAAAGACGAAAAGCTGTAAGGAAGTCGAGGGGACGAGTCGGGAAGAAGACGATGAGCGCCACTACACCAAGACCTGAGAGAGTAAAACAAAATATTTCCATATTTTTTTATCTCTCAGAATTCATGAGTATGGCCAGTTTGTGTAAATGAATTCGACCCTCGAGAGACATGGAACGATAGAAAAAGTCGAGCTATCCTTGCATTACCTTAATGCAATAGCAGGTGAAATTCCTACGAAGATTCAAAGCGTACCTACTGTAATGTAACAGCGAACTAGCAAGCCAAATCTTTTAGATACCCTTCCTTTAACACGAACACGAAAGTTAGCTTTTAAAGTAAACAAACGAGACTTGAACAAGCTTGGAATCAGCCAGAGAGCGAAAGAGAAAGACAGACCTTCAGAGGAAAGTAAGAAGCGAGCATATGGATCATGCGAGTAGTAGCTGACTTCAAAACTAAAGACAAAATACAACCCAGCAGAAATGTAGTCCGTACAACGAATACTTATTCTCACGGATCCTTAACGAGAGAATGTTTTTCCTATTTTTCGTCTTCTATTCTAGACATCGTTTCAGAAATTCTATTCGCCTGCACAGATAAAATATATAAGATTCCATTACATTCAAGGTACGAGGCTGAATATTTCCTCCAGTATTTTCACTTTTTACTCATCCCCTTCATGAGAGCAAAACATTTCTTCAAGTTTTCCAGATACTTTATAAGTACCATCGTAGAAACGTTCATGTCAAAAATTCAAGAGATTCACTGGACACTCTCGTGTTATTTTTCTTTATCCTCTTGAAAATCCATCATCTCTTTCTCTATTTCTCTCTCTCTTCCTTTGTGTGCACATCAATGAATTTTACTTTCCATCAATTTTTAAAGTACCGCGAGTATTACAGGAAGTACTACTTGTGTTGGAGGAAATATGGATACATCACATCCAATACAAATTTCGGCAATTTCAGTAACAATACACCTTTTATGATTGAAAAGAAGTGTCTTCTGGAAAAAATGTATAAAAAAAAATACAGGACCAATAAGGGCAACCGTGTTACACTGTGGGGGCCTTTAGCACGAGAAAAGAATCTCTTGTATGATTTTGATATAAATTTTCAAGTGAATAGTACTTTTCAAAAGATTTCAAATGAGTTCAGTTTCAGCAATTTTTACCGGACCGCTCCGGAGATATTCGGGGTCAAAGCTGGTCAAAACAACTCTTCAAAGGCTGTGCTGAGCCCTTGGAAGAAGAGTCACACAAGCCGAGAGTGTGCGGCTGTGCATTGAAATGTAAAAGCCTATGTGTTAGGCCAACTTTGACCCCGAATATCTCCGACATGGGGAGGGTCAAAACGGATGGAGCTAAAATAATTTGAAGGATTTTGGAGAACACTATACCCCCTGCAAAATTTTATCAAATTTTGATAAGAGGATCTGTTCCCATGCTAGTGGACCACACAGTATGCCATGTCCTTTTTTAAGACTAAAAGATTTATTGGATATTGGAACGTCCAGCAATGAAAAAGATACCTTACTCCCCCCACACATACATATCGTCGCTGGAGAATCAAAGTGGAATAATGCACGAGTTGCTTAATTCAAAGCTGAAATAACTACCATCAAATTTCCTGCAAAACTGAAATAACCACCACCGTATGGGCCAAACACTCCATTTAAAATACATGCACGCTGTAGCTCCAAAGTGAAATAACCACCAGCAAATCGTTTTCTCCACTCTCTCCCTTGTACTCTACTGTAATGCTTGACACAGGTA
>JAQFXU010001249.1:0-31737 GCA_034693705.1 Spatulosminthurus flaviceps
AATTTTACTTGAATCTTCGGGTTCGGGTCGGGTACGAGTACGGATCCTCAATTTTTTGTACTTGCCTGCAGCTCTGGCATGAACATCCAAGAAAAAGGTAACAACATGTTGTTCAATTTTAATGACCAAGTTTCCATAAATGATCACACCACAAATGAAAGAATGATGACTTTTTTTTTACGGGGAACTTTTTCCAAGGAATTGCTACTTACTTTCAATCACGACTTTCCTCCCTACAAAAATCCATGTTTTTAGATACTTAGATACTTTTGTGCTAAAAACTTATAACCTATCGTCTCAAATCCACAAAAGCTCAAGTATGCAAAATATATCTATCTAAATACTTTTATGTAACATTTGATGAAGACCATTTCATCATCACTACAAAATATTAATGAACCTACTAGTTGATTCTAAGGCTCCAAATACATTCATATACATATGTGTAGCTACATACAATGTAAACTTGAGAGCATAAGAGCAAGGATTGACTCATGTTGGGCTAATAATTGTTCATGGCATAAAACTCTTTACAAATTGAATATAAAAATGGTGGTAAAAAATTCTATTTCTTAAGAAATAAAAAAATGCTCCAACTCAAAAGCAACGTAATTTACTTAGAGAAAACTTGGTTTATTATCAAGTGAGTCAGGTTTACTGTTCCAAGTATGTATATGGCTATTGTAATAATGTGTACATACAGGGATGTTGGATTTCTTCCCAGTCTAATGATTAGTACATTGTATGAAGTCTCCTGCATTTAAATGCATACTTAGCTCCATGTATGTACATCCATGCTCATACTAGGGACTCTTAAACAAGATTTTGGGTGGAGTTGTTTTTTCATTTGTTCTTCCTCATCTCTATGGGATGAGAGTATTATTGGAAGATGCAGTCGTATGGTTAAAGTGAAGGAACTATTACTACATACTATAAGGATTAAATACATTTCATATAGCTACACACTATTATATACATATAGTAAGATCGTATGCAAAATTTTATCCGCAAACATTTTTTTTCTCTCTCCCTCCTTCTACATAATAAAGGTAAAGTCAAAATGACTCTGAGCCGTTTCAAATTAAATTAAAGTCCATTTTTTGAGCGACGAGTCATAATTCCTTTTGGTTTTTACATGTAATTATTTATATACATATATAAAATGATAAAAGTGACTTTTTGAGTATACATTTTTCTATTTGATTCTATAAGTATGTACATACATGTATATCCATGTATAAATGAAATTAATTTGTTGTGTACATAATAATGACGCCTCATACTAAACCCACTATACTTGTAAAATGATGGTCTGTTGTAGTAAAAAAAAAAAAAGCATATGGCTAATGATAATGTTTTTCAACTGGTCTTATTATATCATGTTTGTTGAAGAAAGTGTACAAAAGGGTGAGGAGATGAGCTGCTTTGGAGTTAAAAGACTGGTAGCCAAAGTTCACACACGGAGAGAGGAATTTTATGGAAATAATAAACTCAAAACAAAACTACCAAGTTACTTATTACTGTACTCACTCCGCTATGTATATTTTATGTAGGATGGTCATAGAAAGGGTGACAGAGTAGTGCCGGCTCATAAATGTGAGCTCTGGGTAAGTTTTTGAGAGAGTAGGTAGATTTTTTGGGGAGTGTTACTACTACTACGTACAACTACACATTTTCTTTAATCTCATATCTTCCCTTCTTGTTTACCTTTTCCTCTTCTTCTTCTTCTTCTTCTTATGATGATGAGACCCAGGCCTATTTACCCTACCTTTTTGGACGTAAGTGGAATCATAAAGAGGTATTATAAATTGTTGGAGATATTCCGCTTAAGATTTAAGAGTAGTATGGGTTGTATACTTTCATCTTTACCAGCTCTTCCCTTTGTTTCTACTAGATTCAATTACATACCTCACACTTTTTTTTATTTATCAACCCTATAATTATTACGCCATATTTTTACATACCCCCCAGGACCACTTCTTTCTCTCTTTCTCGTCAATCATGTGCACATATTGGCACACATATTTCCAATGCTCAAATTTAAACGAGCTTAACTATATAGGTTAGTCAGTGGATTGAGAGCTAAATATAATATGTTTATTAATTTAGCTTGTAAAAGGATGAGGAGAGGAAAGAATTTGAAAAGGATGGTAAATTGGACATATTCCATTGGATCAGTCAAAGTAACCACAAGAATTCAATAGGGAGATAGTTACAACGCTCAAAACATATGAATGACATTGAGTTTTGTGTAAAGAGAGTTGAGTTATGAGAAAAAAATTCTCTCTGTACATTACTGTCGGATATAATTCCTGCGGTTTAAAATCATAAGGATGATGAGGATATGGAATGGGATGGGACATGATATTGCGAGAATAATTGACTCACAGAGAGAGAGAGAGAGAGAGAGAGAGAGAGAGAGCTCAAGTATGAGGAGATTAGCCAAATGGGAAATGCCGTGGAACGACAATGTCGGGTTTTATAAAGGAATAATCTTGTCACTTGTCAATGAATCACTTGATAAGCTCGGGTCTATGTAACAACTGATTTAAAAGCTTATTTATTTTGGTGCGGCAAAAGTCAATGAGCGGATGTGTTTGAACATGGATCTTTTACACAAGTCTACTACACAAGTTTATAAGGTCCAAGTGGTTGCCACATCCCATAATTCTTATCCATGGAAAGATATACACTTGACGTGTACTATTAAAATACTAAAAGGCACATGACCTGCATGGGAAAAAAAACAATTCCTCTCAAAAGTCATGAGTTCATTGGGAATTACATACTAATATACATACATTGCATAAAGGTTAATCATATTATACATAATTTTTCCCCTTTACATTATACAGTGAAGGTATATGATTTTCCTGACATGTATCTATATTCATATCTGTACATGAGATTCTATTATATTCCGTATTTATTTACAGATGAAAAAGATAGTGAATACATATTGAGAAAATTTGGAAGACAACTGAAAGTTAAGTACTTTTGCAACTGATACGAGTCATATGTACAAGTAAATGCAGAGTAGAAGCACTTGTTGACACACATAATATGTATCTGGTGTCATGAAACTTTGGGCTTTTTCATGAACACATGAAAAGCTCAACAATAAACATTGTGTAGTTATAGAGGCTATGTATTAATATGCTATGGGAGTAATAATAAAGGGATAAAAAGGGCTGGTAAAAAGAGTAAACTGATACAAATTCAGAGCTTGAGCTCGGCTTGAACTATATACCTTTGGCAAGAGCAAGCTAACCGTGTCAGTTGTGTATGTATGATGATTACACCGTGAGATGGAACAACAATTGACATGTTTGTAGACCTAGCCCATGTTAAATGAACCAAGGCTCACTCTCTCAGTCAGTCATAGACGACGTAAGCTCTCAAATCACATAACCTGTATTAGCTGAAACGAATCCACTCAATATGCATATACATGAATGTTGTGAATGCATAAGGAATTATTACACATACAATATATCGTACATATTCCGGTTGAGATGATCATCTTCAAAGGATGATTATCAGTCACGGGCCATTATTCACAGTGCACTGAATATAATATAGCTTGATTGAGCCTCAAGTAATACAATATACAGTATTTGGGTGGTAAAAACATATTATGACTAAATTTAGTTAACCAATTGGTTTAACTGTATCTGACCCATCCGGTTTTTTTTCAAATATATCCAAGCACTCCATCAACTCTCACAGTATAGGATTTGTACAAACTCCCTTATTTTCCCCAACATTTTAATATATAGGTTCAAATGGCTTTAAAAACACATAAAAAAAAACAACTCCTTCATAAACTAACATCCTGAGGAATGAGTTTCAAACCTTTGAATAGTGCTTCAAACATATTTCAAATACCGTTGAAATTGTTCAAAGAGTTTTTTTTTTCAAAGCTCCAACCAAACATTGATTTATTGCAACCACAAAACTTTAATATACAATATAGTCATTGAATGGTGAGGTTGACTGGGAACATTTTCCGAGAAGAGAAAAGAGAAAAAAAATAGAAAGAGTACTTGTATGTATATAAGTAGTGGAGATTGATTTGAGTTGGAGAATATTTCAAGAATAACTATTTTGGTGACTGGAGGTGAACGTGTGAAAGTGAGGGAATGAGATAGAACAAGTGGGAAAAGTATAAGGTTGGAAATAAACTTGTATACGTGTGTGTGTGTGTGTGTGTGTGTACTATTTTTGTGGTGGTAAGTGTATACTACTAAAAGTGTGAAAAAGCAAAGGAAATAAAAGTAGTAGTAGTAGTGGTGGTAAATTCATCCTTGTCTACATTTGGGAATTTAAGGTCTGATGGGGAGAACATCGTCTACTTTTCTTGTCTTCAAGTGTCGATCGAACCTTAAGTGAAAGGTGACAAATTGAGACGGAGTTCTTTCTGATGTCATTGTAACAAGTCCTTGATTCTTTCCAGTAAATCTCTCAATGCCTTTTTCTTATAGAGTGCTCCTGCCCTTCTTTTAGTATAGGAGGATTCAAAAGCTCGTACAATAACACATGGGATAAAAAGGCATACATGTATGTATGTGTGTAGATTGAGCGTATTAGGAAAGTATGTGTAACTAGCTGGGATGGATAAGTAGCAGTTGGTTTTTCTCTATGAGGTTGTGCTTTTTTTTTGGGGGGGGGAGTACTTTACTTACTATGTACTATAGGGTGGGGAGGGAGTTTGACATTCTTTTGATAGTTTTCTGTCGATTTCTCCAAAACAAATTTCAATGTTGTGCTGAATGGGAATGGAACCACGTCTTGGAAGGTCTTTCCCAAAACTACTCAATGACTCCGAGTGTTTCTTTGTTGTGAAAGTTAAAAAGTGATTCTGTAACGGTACACTGCACCACTCTACTACTACTACTCCTACTACTACTCCTACTACTAACGTATGTACACACAAACTTATATAAATACTCTACTCCTTCAAACTCCAATTGCTTCCAGCTATCCTCATCCTCACAATCATAGACCTATAGTAATTTATATATTTCCTATAGAAAATTCCAGGAGAGGTGGACTAAACTAAAAGGCCAAGCAGCTTACTATTATCAAACTATATGAGAAATAGTACTATATATGTATATGCATACATGAACATACGAACCTTCTCTAAATGTTTCACGACTTTTCTCTTATATGTATATGTAAGGGCAAGCGACTTTATTTAAGATTAATACAAAAAAAAAGAGTCTTTTGCCTCTCCTTTTCAACGGAGAGCGGAAACGCTGGACTTGAATTCTTCACACAACTTCTCCTCACACTTTTCCCTCTTTCTTCAATGTTTTCTTCCAAGACTGTACATACATACGTATATAACAGTTGCTGCCATTCAGTAAATAAATGTTGATGCAAAAATGTCAATCTAAGCAGGAATCGTTGTGAGGAGGAGAGAGAGACATGGGAAAAGCCATTGGTTTTTTTTCTTGGAGGAGCTAAATTATATTACAGAAGGAAAAAAGCTCTGAAGGTAAAATTAACTTCTTTCTTCTTAATACATGATTATTCTCCCTTTGAAGATTCTTTCAATTAATCTGAATTTGTACAGAAGAATTTATAGGAATTTACAGTTACAAATTGTATGAGATGTTATTGTGATGTAGTTTAGCATTTTAAGTAAGTTTTTAGCTTCTTTTTATATAAAGGACAGATGGTGTTGGAACATACTTTTTTCCCTTGAGTCACTTCATCTTGTGAGTTTATGCTGAGTGAGTCATAATTTGAGTTGAAGCACGAATAGTCTTTTTGTGGAAGATTTTTTAAAATATTAATAAGCCCATTCATATTTTAACATCTTGCGCTGCTTTATACACAACTTGTGGTAATATTACATTACTTATATATTTTTGAATGGATCTCACTTTTGTGCTGGTAAAGTATCATGTAGCCTGTCTGTATCACGAACTTTCATAAAACCGGCACTTCAAAGTTCCCACTCGGGGTAAGGTAGGTACAATAGTAATTATGTATATATGTAGGTGTTTACGTATGTATTTATGGTAGGATAAATGTGTAGTGTACGTGAAGAGGTTAAAGCGTAATGTAATTTTTTTTATTGAAAGTCGGCTCATTGGGGAAGCGAGCGAGTAGGCATTCAAAGGTGAAAACGATTAACGTCTTAAAAAATCCTCCTTTCGGCTTTACCTTTTCTATCTAGCCTCGCAGAGAGAGAGAGAGAGAGAGAGAGCTCTGTTTATATCAAACAATTGAATTTTAACCACATGCTAGAGAAGACGCTCCTTTTTGTGTAGTAGTAGTATGTATGTATATTATAGCTAGTCAATATAAAGGCATACTTTGCATGAAACTATTTAGGAAGGAATTTTCCTCTTTAAATCAGCAAGATACATTGGAATTTGCAAAATGATCAGCAATGGCATTGAATTAGGTAGAACAGGTTAAGGCAGGTTTCCCCTCCATGTATTATATAGGAATTGCTAATAACAGAACAGGGAATACATATATAGAAAAGACCGCAGGAGGGATTTCTTGTAAATTGAAAGTTATTCCAACAACTAATTACATTGAAGCTACCACAATCAACAAGTTAATTCCAAAAGTTTGACTGGGCTCAAGCATCCAAACTATGTAGTAACTATGCAATGTTACATGGACATGAAAAATTTCAACTGTAGGGTCAATACTAGGACGGCGGAAAGAAGAACTTAAAACCAAGAATGATAAAAGGTAAACTTGGAGTAAAATAATTTGTTCATTCTTCTTTTAAAATTTAGGGCATTAATTAAGATTTTTAAGAATAGTCAGGATAAGGCTTCAGTTTGATGAGGATTATTGATCCTGGGAATGTTCTGGTACACCGTAAGACAGAGAGAGAGAGAGAGTGCAATAGGAAAGATCTGTCGTAATAATAACAATTAAAATGTCTTGGAACTTTGTCTCCTATTAACACATAACACTCATCCGTCGGCAGGGACGAAGGCAGCATTATTTACCATGACATCATACACTCACAGAGGGTTGAAGGGACAAAGTCTTGAGATACGAGTCCTTATGGGTAGGAAATAAAATCTTTAATCTTATAAAGGCACCCTTAACTGCATTCACATTTCCCATGTATTATCCAATGCAGGCGATTTCACTACTATCACATAATGCAAGAGTAATTATTATTCAAAGGTTTACTACTTTCTCTGTGTTAAATACTTTCGGAGTGTAGTTAATCTAAAAATGCATTAGATATTATACGTCAAAGATTAACAATGACGTAGCCTGGAGTTAAAAACATATGGGATAATACAAGTATATAATGCTACGTCTCTGTGGTGTGTTGGGCATAAGGAAAAATCTTTGTATGTAGAGCTTCTGTAGTTGGAGTGGGAAAGTTGAAAGGATTTGTTGCCGTGTCCGTAAAAAATACATATCCGTATGAGGAGTTAAAGTTCGGAAGTAAATTAGAAATATCACAAGCTATGTTCTTATAGGTTCTCGGACCATAGCTGCTCTTGGCTCTTGTGTTGACAAGATGAAGAGAGTGACGATGTATATTAGTGGATGAGTGTGTGGGAGATGACTGGGATGTGGTATGAAAGCAGGAGACATAATGGGTGGCAGAGCAATAATGATAATGAAAGAGAGATAAAAATCCCTTGAATGCCAACTCAGTGGTTGGTTATTGTTATGGGCCAGTACAGTCATCAGCACATGATTATTACTCTGCCATCGACAGCGGCGGCTCTCTTCCCCAATGCAATGACAAGATCCGAGTCAAACTTGATGTATGTACAAGCTCAATGATGAGTATGTATGGCTAGAATAAATTGTTGGATTGTCAGCATGTCCCTTAGCCTCTAAGTGTTTTGTCACCGGGTTGAAGTCCAATGAAGGAGAGAGGCCGACATGAGAACTTTTATTCTTCCACGAAATCTCCTATTTTAATCACTTTTTTTTTAAGTGAGACTAATGGATTTAATAATAATTTTACTATTATTATATTTCTGTGAAAGGGATTTTAATTCTTATCTGGAATTATTCTATTCTTCCCAGGACATTAATACCTATACCTAGTACGATAATGGTAATGCTAGGAATTCCAGAATTTTCTTCCGTCTTATGCATTGAAAATGTTTTGATGTGTAGAATTTTTTTTGAGAAAGCAACGTTCCCTTGATTTTTATTAGTTGTGGCGGAAAATCACTCCAACTATTGTATCCTTGAAACCAAATGAGTAAGATTGATTTAAGAGTGTGAAGTTTGAGGAAAGGGAGAAGGAAAGGGTTATATACTTTTGATCCATATAATATCCCAAGTTGTAAGACATTCCACATAGTTACTCCGAGTTTGGGTGCATATATATATATCTACTTACAGAATTACCTTGAACTTGGTGGGTGATTAGTTTTGGGAATAATGTTGGCAACGAGTCATGCCCATCTCACTAGGGAGCCCATTGTAGGAGGTGGGTGTCTAATATATCTCAAGCAATTGACTTGCTCGGATGATCATAGAAGAGAGAGAGAGAGAGAGAGAGAGAGGGAAGTCAAAGTGGAAAAAAAACACTGCTCAGCTATTTCTCAAGAAATACAAGGATTTATAGGACAAGTCCCACGTTGTACTCAACCCACCTTCACCTTTAATCATCTACCGTTGTCTGTCCCTTCATCTTCTTCCTCATCCTTGAGTACTAAAGGTACCCCGTTCCAGTCAACATTCCTCCAAAAAATACAAATATGCTGTCTACAGTGTGGTTGTATACAGCCTGTACAGTACAAGCTAACATTACATAGGAACATATATATGTACATAATGTAAAATAAACCACAATTTATACATGATTTCAAATTCCCACTCTCACAAAGAGAATCTCCTTTACCTTGCAACCCTTCCAAAAAAAATCAAATGCTAAAAACTAATCAAAATATTGAATAAGAAAAGCACCATACAAGTGTATCATGTACTTTACTTTTATGTTAGTATATAAATCCAAATCCTGTGGAAAAAATAAATCTAAAGCTAAATATTTTTCTACATTCCTTCAAAAAAAAACTCTTTCAAAAGAAAGGCAAATGTAGTCAAGATTATTCCATGGGTTTCTTATAGCCAGAGATAAAAATGGTGGAAATATATATTTCAAGAGGAGAATAATATAATACAAGTTAAATGGGATGTGTATATAATAGGGTCAGACCGCAAAGGAAATGCAACAATACAAATAGCCCACCTTTCATTTACAATTAGCTTGACGACGTCTCTATCACCTATACATGGTCATAGGGAAAAAAATTGGAGAAGAAGAAGACGAAGAAGAAAATCCTATGAGTTTTTGCCATTTTTGGTTTGTTCCTTCCTCATGGGAAGGAAATGTGAGCCCCTCACATATTTAATGTTAAAGGGAGGTGATGATAATAACCTCACCAATAAATTTCCTTTGAATAGCATTCCGACACTTGTGACTCCAACTTTATAATGTCTCAAGGAGAACTCCTGGAGTACCAGTTACGGCAGTGTGGAAGAGAATTTTTTCTTAAATATTATTACGGACAATACCCCACTATATTCTCCTCCACTTGCCTTTAAGACCTTTTGAAGACATTACAAAGGATCTTTCCCATGAAAGAAGTTGTTTTCATCGACCATTAAGGGGAAAAAAAGAATATTATAAAAATTGAGTATAAATATTGAATGCCTTATAGAAAAAGAAAGAGACAAAATGATGGATGTAAGTGGATAGCCTTATGTAACAATTTAAGTTTCTCACTCTTTTTATACATACAAGAAAGGACGAGGAAATAACCCAATGTGTTTACGCTAGTTTTCATGAATGAGCCGTGACCATAATATTTATGCTGCTCATTTGTGGAAGAAGGGAAATTTTTTCAAGTCTCTCTCTCTCTCTCACTCTCTGTTTTCAGAAAAGTTTGTATTATAGGAAGTGAGAAAGAAGGAAGAGAAGAGAGGGAGAGAGAGAGAGAGAGAGAGAGAGAGAGAGAAAAGAAGTGTAAGTGAAAAAGCTACACTTTCATTCAGCTTGACAAAGTAAATTGTGGTGCCTCGGTCATGTTGAAGCAGTTATGGACCCATTTAAAAGATAATGCCATTTTTGCTCGAGTCGTCTTTTCTTCAAAGGCTCACAAAAGCAGACTACACACAAAAGAAACTCAATTATCGTTACTGGACGATAAATCGTCCCTAAGCATGCATTCATACTTACACTACTTGTATCTTCCTACCATGATGTGTCTCTATAGAATCTTATATCAAGTATTTGGCTATAACTTTCGGAATGAGTAGTCAAAGGCATTGGAATAGACAGAACTCATACTGTACTATACTATCTGCAGTGACAGTCAACTTCCATCTCTTCAAGGATCATATGCACAAGGAACTGATTGGTATGCACAAAAGGGACTCCACATTCAAGATTACTATGTATCTGAGGAAAGTACGGTTACTTTTACGTGAGTTTATATATATAAATATACATATGTATTTATGTATGTTTAAGCAAGTGAGCACAAGTATCTAAACAATGGGCATCAAGGACGGTCAAATAGTCAGATTGAATGAGCCATGGAAAGTTATATTGAGAAAGGGAGAGAGACTCTTGTGTTTAGCTTATTATTTTCTCGAGCATCTGAGCATACAGAAAGTGGAGGAAATACAAAGAGACACACACAATACGGTGGTTGCCACTTTCTTACCTTATCCTTATCTTTTGGCTTTTAGACGGAAGTTGTACTTTAGAGCTGGCATGGTTTAGCAAAAAGATGGAGATGTAACAATAGAACACTAAACATAGAGTGGCAAGGTCTCCCCTGTCACCATCAATGACTTCACCAATGTTAAATATTTCCAAAATTCCTACACCTTCCTCAATATTCCTTTAGTAGTAGCTCCATTTGGGCTACAATATAAGTGGGTTGGAATTCCATGTTTATAATTACTCATGCAGAGCTTTCTCACCCGTTCCACAGTTATAACACTGACAATGGTAATAATGGAACATGTCCTGAGCAATGAGCAAATAATATGTACTTTAGTTTTGAGGTAGAAAAAAAGGTGAAAAATAGCTGACGTGAGTTCCAAGTATAGCTAAGCACAAGAAGGGTAAAAAAGTTTATAGTTTGTATTAATTAGTGTACTCGGGCGGTTTATCAAAAAATATGCATCCCAAACTATGTGTTATAATACTTGCCGTGTATTACCCGTATGTACATGTTTGACCCATGTGCTATACATATTCATTTATTAGTGATCAATTCTTGGAATTAGTTTGCCGATTCTGGGAGTAGTGGGGATCCATATGAAGCTTTGACATAGCCCACATTTACTATTGTATGTGCTTATAAAGCATTCCTGGAACGCTCTGATTAGTTAACCCTCCAACCCGACGTGTGAAACGTGGAAAGAGAAAGGTGTTCTGTCCATCGTCTCAAGCTTTGATAATCAAGGATTTCGGATCAAAATGTAAAAATAATACGTACTTCGCGTCAGCGGAACCAATTCCAGCAATTCGCAAAGACTCCAGAATAATCTATTATATTGATGAGGTATAAGCATAATATTATGCATTGTAATCTTTATGCTTTACTCTATTATTTTTTAACACCAGCCGTTGTTAATCATTTCAATTTGAATAACGTCTATGGATGGCTGGAAGTGTGGCTTTGATAACTTATGCTTCCGTTATTATTATCAAAGTCTGTAATAAGAGCAAAGTATGTATGTAAACATTTACCACGGTTTCAAGAATCCGTATGTATAGGTGTAACAGTGTCCGAGTTCCTAGAATTTTATGGCAATGTTTTTAATTAGAGATTGTAATCAACAGACTTTAGAAAGAGAAGTTGCACAAGAGTAAAAAGGAGCGTTATAGGCGATTATTGAGATTCTCTTCAGAGATTGCTCATTTGTTTACGAGTTGAAGACAACAAGGACTAGGATTCCTTCCCGTACTGAATGAAGTAAGTTTATAAAATTATTTCACGTGCAGTAAGTTTCTGTTGGTCAATTTATAAGCGAGCTATTTGAGCATTTTCCCCCTCCTCTGTCAACTTAAATTATGATCATTATTGCAGAATATTTATTAAAATGAATTAGCTATGAGGTTAATACCAATTAAAATGTTTTTCATAATTCAACCTTTGACCTGAGGTCAACAGTAATTTATTTTTAATAATTACTATTACTATTCACAAAAATTACTATACACTCATTCCCACAAAAGGCTTACAAGAGTCAAAATTAAAACACTAATGCAGGGGATCGAGAGGAACAATTATTCGAATTTCAACAGAGATTTCAGCCAATCTTGGCAAAGGGATTTTGTATCTCAGTCAGATGAAAGAAATTGCTCCGATAATTTCGTAATAATTATTACTTATTCACAAAAAGTACTCCTTTCGTTCAGAAACCATTTTCAAAGAATACCTTTTAGTATTGTAACTGAAAAACGGGGGGGGGGTCCGATTTTAAGCAAACTTTGGAATCTGCACGCTAAAAAAAACAATAGTTTGAATTAAAGGCTAGGATCCGTTTGGATATTGTGGAGGGACAAAAACATAAGTGCATGAGCAGGAGTTCAGAGGAGACATAATAATGCACTACACTCTCGCTAGATCAATGCCTGGAAAGGTGACGGAGACAATGACACATTTGACATAAGAGCAACTTTAGATAAGCAAAGAGACGAGTGTATTATTACAGAATGACAGTTTTGAGGATAAGTAGTGAGAAATCAGGGAAGCTGATGATGTCTTCAGTAGGAATTGCAATATAGTATGTGAACGTAGTATTTGCGTCACTAACTAAGCCTAGCCTGGGGTCTTCACACATAAGGGGCTTCTCAACATGAATCTTTAGGTACGTACATTCAAAGATAAATCAATTAACTTCGAACCACCTTCCCCAATTTAATTTATTCTAATTGCATTCCAACTACTTATTTACTTCTCAATTATTACAAATCCATTGAATTTCACTAATATAGCCCCAAACCCTACTTCACACAACTGGAATGTCAAGACCAATTCAAGTTACTCTGATTGTGAGTAAACTATATAGGAGCTCTCTGCAGGCGGTGGTTGTGTAAAGTTTCCTTGAGAACAATAACACTGAATTCCAATCATTGAGTTAATTAGATTACAAGATTCTATCCCCCGCATTCCGTGCTCTGCTAACTTCGACAAGAACAGTGTCCTTCAGGATGCCCTGGTTTTAACAATAGGAAAGGCTAACTCTACATACTGTTGGAATAAGTTATGTAAATTTACTAGAAATACAAGATAAATAAATAAAAATATATAATAATTATAAACATTTTGAATGCCTACCCCCAACCCAATGCAATTGAGAAATTTATTGCTGTCCTATAGCTAAAAGCCAGTATAAAAATAGAATAAACAGAACTAAAACGGGCTACTACTAATAATCCAAAAATCAAAAGAAAAATATTATAGTAATTTTTGTCTTGAACCTTACCATAAAGGATGGTATGCTTCTGGAGGTTTTAGGAGTAGCTTTGTGTCTTGTAGAACAAAGGTTTTGACTTTGTTTGGATGAAATTGGTGAATGCTGATTTGAGCAATCGTATAAATATTGAGGGCCGGCGGACATAAACAATTTTAAAAACTGGGCTGACTCGGCCACTAAGAACTAGGGTTATTTCTAAACCAATACAATGACAACTTATGAGATCATGAATCCCACTTACAATTAGTACTTATTAGTACCAGTAAATAAGTTGGTAAATTGGAAGATTGGTCCGCTAGTGGTGAATAATTTATTCAGAGCATTAAGCTTACTTTATGCTTTTTAGGAAAGAAATGAAATCCATCAAAATTACAGGTGGGGTTTAAGCATTCAAGCAGTAACAAATGCTTGCTCAAATAATTATAATTAAATACCAGTAATTAATACGCAAATTAAAAATCTTCCAAATAACACTATCGGTTAACCATGTCCACTGGGATAGCCGCCATCACTTCTGAAACTATTAATTTCATTTCCGCAATAATTATTATTGTTCGAGGAACTCGAGTAAAGACCTTTTCCTTGAGGTAACCCCAATGAAAAAAGTCAAGTGGTGACAAATTTTTGGCTTCGCGTGTCCACATGGTTGATCCATCATGACCAATCTAGCGAGAATTTTGCATTGAGCCAAGCTCGAACCTTCTTACTCCAATGAGGCGGTGCCCCATCCTGCTGATAAATGGCAATTTCAGGAATTCCTAGTTTTTCGAGCTCAGGAACAAAAAAAATGTTGAGCATATTGAAATATTACTCTCCTTTGCAGGTTTTTTGGAAAAAGTAAGAACCTATAATCCCTCGATGCCAGATGGCAGCCCAAACACACAGGCTGGCTAATTTTAAGGGTTCTCGATCAGACGATTTGGATTTGTAAAAGCATACTGAAAATTATTTCTGGTGCAAATAGTGCCAGGCAAATTGAAGGTGGCCTCATCAGATCAGATCCTAATAAAAATACAAAAATTGATGTTACATATTCCATGTGACCGTCTCTTTGTCCAGCGTTAGTATGTATATGATATTATTTCAGAAAGGCCCAGCTTTATTCCACAAATATTTTTCAACCAAAATGTTTTTTTTAACCAAAACTACATTTTCAACCAAGAACACATTTTTAGCCAAAAAAATATTTTTCAAATTGTTTTGAAATACATTTTTTAGTCCACAGCTGCGTAATAAATTTCAACTAGGATTTTTAAAAATGTTAGTATTAAGTTGTGTGTGTGTAAAAAGCTTCATTAAAATTCCTTGAATAGTTTAGGAGAATTTTTTAGTTTTCATTTTTCCACGCACGAACACGAAGACCCATTTCAACCAGTAATGAATTTCGCTGAGGAATGACCCTACGTAATATTAAAAAAAATGCTGAGCGAAATCAGTCAAGTATTTGTGTAATTGTAAGTCTTTATTGTTAATCCATGTCAGTGGTAGGTACTGTTCGAACAAGTTTATTTTGGAAGGGGGCCGCCCAAAAATTGAACCTCATGTTAATGACAAGGTTGTAACATCTAATAAAAACTAAGAATAGGAATTCGTACTAATCCGAAGACAAATTACAAAGCCATTTATTCATGATTATTTCATGATATATTCAACGGCAATTACAATATTACCATACCCAACCATAAGTGGGTCATTCTATTCACAAAGAAAAAATTTCCGAACGCCAAAAATTCTCCTTCCATCCCACGTTACTTTAGAAATGTTGAGAAAGTGAAAGGAATTTGTAGTCAGAAGCTTAACATCTATTATGTCCCGACACTGTAGAGAGGGCCTAGAGATGAGAAAAGCTCTAGTTTATATATTGAGGGAAAAAAAGAGAGTGAAAAGTCCAAAAGAACATTTTGTTTTTAGAATTTACATTCTAGAACTCTTGGATGGGAAGTTCTGTGGAAGGGGAAAAGATACAACCTCCTCCCCTTCCTTGTAAGTTTTCTTAGCAATAAGTTTTTCATTCTCATGTATTCTTTCTTCTGCATGCATGTACGCATCTTTAGACTTGGAAGAATGGGGTAAAAGTTGCCACGATTTCATAGGAAACTTGAGAGAGAGAGAGAGAGAGAGAGTATTAGTAGTAGGGAGTGAAGTACCATAATTGGCTATGGAATGGGGCGGGTGTTTGCTGGAATAATAATTGGCCTTCCTGAAAACGTTATAAAACAGCATGGGATTTGATGATGAATGTTCTCCCCTTAATAAACCATTGTACTTATCATGAGGATGATTATACTCTCATGTATAGGTAAATCTATTACGAGGATGAGGAATTGAGAACAGGTGCGTCCTATCCTCATACTACAAGGGAATACAGGAATTTATTTCTCCAGCCATAATCACACAATGTTACCATCCCAACAAGTTTTAACAATGCGGTTCCTTCTGCCCACGCTTATTAGTTACACTGGGATTTTCCTCGTCTCCTCACTCCCTTAACTTTTGCTGGCTATTTTTAAAAAAAATTTCTATCCAAAAATTTACATTTATCTGTAATAGTAATAATTGTACTTCCTCCCTCTTAATTCCCTCATTTTTTCCCCCAACCATCATAATAAAACCAATGACATTTTTAAAGTTCAAGCTCAATTATTGATTTCCACTCTCAGCGTTTTATCTCCATTTCATCAACTTTTCCAAATGGTGAAAGTTCTTGGCTCCGCTCAAAAAAAAAAATAGGATGAGACAATAATAATTGGAGAAGGATAACTGACAGGTAAAGGCTATTGGCTTAGGATTGTTAGAGCTTGGAATTCCAAGTATCTTTTTGTGGAGAAAGGGGAAAGTACATATGTACATATAAATAGATAGAATAAAAGAACTGTATTGTGAAGGACTCTGAAATCCCACTCATTCTTTCCACTGATGATTGGTCGTTGAAGATTTGACGAGAAGACGTTCAAATCGAAGGGATGGAGAACAAGAGAATCACTTGACTGGCTTGAGTTCCAGAATGACTCACGTATAAAAGGCAGTGTATCCAACTGGAATGGGAGTCTTTTCCACTCACTCACTCTCACTTTCTCTCTCTCTCTCTCTCTCTCTCTCACTTTCTACATGCACATTTAAAAGTAACATGTACCTACCTACGGAGGAGAGATAGTGTGGAGTTGTTATTTCCTCCACCTAGCTCCCTAATCCTCAGCTCGTGCTTTATTGCCTCGGCCATCATTTGATTCGATCGTGTCATAATAATCATTTGCTTGCCTCCAACCTTCCACTATTATAAATACATATGTATATACATATATAAAACGCATATATAGCAAAATGACTTGAGCCAGGTATGTACTACAAGGTGAAAAAAGTCAAGGGAAAAAGGGAGTAACAAGTATATAGCCAAGATGGGTCTTTAAAGTCAAGTCAACCTTGTTTCACATGAACTTGTCTTTCCAGCCTCCCTCTAAAAAGGTTAGTGCTTGAGAGAGAGAGAGAGAGAGAGAAGAAAGAGGATGAGGGAGAGAGAGAGAGAGAAAAAGTGAGAAGGCAAGTATAGGGAAGAGAAAGAGAGAAAGCAGACGCAAACAGCATCTTGTGAATAGAATCAATACAGCATCAAGCTCTCAAACTTGATCATAATCTCCAAACCTTTACACCTCTCTCGAACACCTTCACGGAACATCATGTATTTCCTTTTCCCCTTTCTCAAGGAGCAGCAAGCAGTAGCAGGAGCAACTCAAGAATTTCAAAGTGAAAAAAAAACTTGGCCATATTGTCAAGTATATGCATACATACATGGAGGTGAAAGGTGTCGTCATAAAGGATTTACTGACGTCAATATCCACTCCTTCTTACCAATATATCATGTGTACATATGTACTCGAGTAATTTGAGAATTCACTCAGATCACGCCCACATATCTATTTATATACAGACAATTACACCCGTTACTCATTTTTACTCTCAATTTCTATCATCCATCTCAACTCTTTCTCCAGCGATTTGGAGGGGCTCAACTCTTCCCATTATAGTTGCTGTTTAATTTACTGCAAGGAGGAGATTACACCCTAGAATAGTTCTTGTCTTGTTGTCAGACCGTCTTATCAGCTCCCCTGCTCGTCCTCATCCTCAAACTTGCTCACCCCACCAGCCACTTGTAAATTACAGAGCTCTAATCAGGGTGAGAGATGTAAATATGCGTCCTTATAGATTTTGGCACGAAGAGAAATTTCAATCATTTTCTCTTCCTCCTAAATAATAATTCCTTATTGGTTCCATAATCTCAGGAAATTTTCAACCATGTTTATAGTTTGGCTTCAAAATGTGTAGTTTAAAACTCACAATTAGTACCTTGTATGTAGTGTAGAGTATAAACTGTAGGAGAGGTTGAATGGTGAGATTCAAGTGAGCAGATTTGTATGTGTGAGAGATGAAGAGGGATTTTAGCACCATGTTAGCATTAAGGCTTTTTCTTCATTTTCTTGAATGGGGGTTGTAATAATGAAAAAGGGAGGGAAAAAATTAAAAGAAATTCTCTACATTTTCTTCTCTCTCTCTCTCTCTCTCGTTGTGTAGTATATTGTTCAGAACACGGCAGGAGAAACACATAACATTCATCATTGTTCAAGGCAGGGGTAGTTAGAGAAGCCAAGGTAAAAATCTCCATAGATTTAATGGATAAAGTTAATGCTTTTTTTTTGTAGATACTTGGAAAGAGATGATTTGCCTTATTTTTTAGCTTTACATTTATTACCACTTCCCCACTCTTTTCTCTTCCCTATCGAGTTTCCTCTCCGGCTCTATATTCAACATAAGAAGCTTATATGGGACACTGGCTGTGAGGATATTTTCTCTAGTAATTTCCAAATGGTTTGCTGTTAGTACTGGACTTCCAAGACCATGAGAAGTTCCATGCATTTCCTTAACATTCATTCACTCCATGGTAAATAAGTTTAAGGTATAGAGAGGAATCTGCCTGAGAGAATGATTTCCCAAGCTCGGGTAATATAATTACTTGTATCTTGAGGTTATTCAAATATTTCCTACATGTACTACTACTAGTAAATATCCCGATACGTATAATATGTCGTACTTAATACAAACTATTTCTTCCACCATGATTTTTAGCCTATCCTCTCCCCTTAACTTGTCTAACTCTCTTTGGGTTTTTATAATGTGATGTGAATATTTTATACGGGAATGAGCGTGCATGTGGCTTTAGTACAGCAATAATAATAATAATGGATAAAGTGTTCTTTTGCTATGTAACTTTTTTCGTCTTATTTTCTATTTCTCTCCCTCACTCTCTCTCTCTCTCTCTCTACACACACACACACACACACACATTTTACATCCAAGCAAATACGCACTCACACTTACTACCATATTGCATTAGCACACATGCCTTACATTCTGGCTAAATGGTACATATGTAAATCCATTTCTCATGTAATAATGCTTGGATGAGAATGAAACACGTGCAAAATGGTAGACATTCCACGGGTCCTAATGGCAAACGAAATAGATAAACATTCGGGGTAATACCAGCGAGTATCTGAGCTTTTTTCAAAGCAAGAAAAACATATCCTATGGAACCATAATCATAATAATATACTTCACGTGAGAGAAAAAATCAACTTTATTGAAATTCTCCTCCTTTTACTCTTACCATTTTTTTCATATCATATATAAAGGGCCCAGAGAAAAAAAGAGCTCCCGTGTGGAACATAATATTATGAGACAATTTGAAAAAAAATCCCTCCCGATTATTCCGAGAGAAAAGTACGTATAAAAGCCTTTTTGGTGAGAAATGAAGCAATCTGGGAGAGCTGGTGCAGTTGAAACCGTAGGATATGCTATTGTGTTGCGAATAAACGTGTGAGAAAAATGCAAATATCCTTTTACACTTGAGTAATGTAGCTTTAAAGTGGGGAAGAGGATACTTATAATTTTTAATCGCTCATTTGCTCAAAGCGTTAAAAATCTCAATGTGAACCATACGGAGGAAAATGTCATTTTGCAATTGTCATTGCTCATTCACTTACAAGGACATTTTGTTCACATAATAATTATTATATTCAAACTCGTTAAACTACCTACCTGTGGGATAGGTGGCGCAGGTTGGGATATTATAAAAGGTTTTTTTTTAAAAAAAAACGTAAATGGAATTAAAAATCCCCTTGAATGAGAATATAAGCTATGAAAGAACTGAGATTGGTAAATTCAAGGAATATACATGACGTGGGCACTGGATTTGGTATATAGAGAGGAGAGGGATGATAATGGAAGATGTTGAAAAATAATGAGAGCATGATCTCACCACTTACCATCATTTTGTATGAAGGCTGCGGGAAAAATGTATCGTCATATATAAGCTGTAAGTGGATTCTTGTTATCTTGATGGAGAATCTCCACCAGTAACAAAATACATCATTGCCTTCGCACCCGATTATGTACATTGGAGATTGGTTGGGACAGGCCATGTTCTCTTTTTCTTACACTCTTGTGTCCATGCCATAATAGTGTGGAATCATTTAATTATTATTATTTGTAGCGTCGGATCAAAGTAGTAGTAGGAGTGCAGTCGTAGTAGTAGTAGTAATAGAAATTGTTCTTGTAGTTGTTGTTGTTGTTGTTGTTGCATGCAGGAAGAACCGCTCCATCATGGACTTGATACAAGCAATAAAAGATATAAGAGATTCCCATAAATAAAGGTATACACGGTTTTGTCTCTCAAACTCTCTGATGAGTTCTTCACTTTGACACGCACCTGCACCTTTTGAAGACTGCCGAAATGTTTTTTTTCTCCTCCTCCTCCTATTTGCCACTAAGTATAGATACTTGGGTATTTTTTCCCTTAAGTAGATCCTTGTCATGAAGTCATGCATTTCTCCTTTTTTTGAACGGCTTTTTCACGTCACACGAGATGATTTAGCACATTAAAAACAAATTATACACGCCTGGAATTTACCACAAACAATAGGAATCCTTCCCTTGGATTAAACCTCCCCACTCCTCTCACAATATACTATATAAAACTCTGGCAAAAGGACTATAGGAAAATCATTTACATAGGAAATGTTTACAACTAAACGAGTAAAAGTAAGTAGTAGTAATTTAAGTAAAGCGGCAAATGTAGCAAGAAATCCACTTTGTTTCAAAGCCTGTACATAACATATATACCTGCGTCTGAGGATATGCACTGTAAGGAAGCGAATTCATCCCAACTTTTGTAAAGTCATTATACATAAAAAAAATTCAAAGTATTTTTTCTAGCAAAAATTTCCATCGGTTCAAGGAAAATGTTTTTGCAAATATTCCCAATTATTGTGTACGTCCATACATAAAAAAAAGTCTTTGAGAATATTTTCAATTGTTTACATCCATACATCAGTTGCAAAAAGCAATACAAGTGTTTTGGGAACATTACTAATAATAATAATTGACACTTAAAAACCCATGAAATCCAATCACATTTAAAAAATCTTTTTTGGTTCAATACAAATAACTAAAAGAGTATTTAGTACTAGAAAAAGTTATAAGAATATTATCCGAGCGTGTGGTTGTTGAAAGTATGACAATTAAACTAGATTCGATACACAGCGACCATAAGAAATCCATTTATTTTAACATATGGTGTAAAATACACATTAATGATTATAGTTGAGAGAAAATTCAGAGAATGTCAGAAGTGAAAAATTTTATGGAGAAAAATGGAGGGAATTTTGCTCAAAATGGAAGCAAGTGGTTCATCACATTTTTAATTTTAATAATTTGACAATAAGTTGCTCTCTTTATTGTGCTTCAATAATAATTATTGTGATCCCTATTTTGAGTTGTAGCACACGCACAGTTCCAGACAAAAAGTAAATGCGCTTCAATAATAATTATTATTGTAATCCCTATTTTGAGTTATAATATAAGCACACTTCCTGAACATAGAGTTGGTGATTTTTTGAACCTTTTTTAATCTTGGTTTATTGTATACAGATTTTTGGTTGTTCGTATGAGTCTGTAAGTCTGATGAAGATCGCGAAACCGGTCACTTACCGAATAAATAGAAATTTTCGTATCAAATCTGGAGTTGGTGGAAAATAAGTTTTTTGATTTTTTGGAAAGTATTTCCCTACAAATATGTGTACTTTTATACACAAAACATATTATAATAAATTAGGAAAGGAATTTTTTGTGGCTTTTCCTCAAATTCAAGACCGAATGAGGGAATGGGGGAAAATGGAAGGAGAGGAAGTAGGAAAATTAATTAAATGACTTCATTTGCTACTTTATGTGAAAACAATTTAGGAAATGTAAAACATATAAGGATCAAATGTTTGGAATTGTTTCCAAATTATGGCTCAAAACTTTTCAAGGGAATGTGTATGTACATGTAGTATAGTGTAGGAACGGTGCTGTACAATGTGCACATAAATTTTCTATAATATGCAGACCATTGCCCCAAAAGCCCTGAGTACAAGTCCACACGTACATAATATTATGCATGTATTGGTATTGGTGCACTGCATTTATTATTTACTTGCTCATGACTTGGCTATATAAGCTTTATATTATACATATAGGATAGCTCCTTCATTCCATGCATTCGACTGCGGCTTATGAAAGTTTTCTTTCCATTTACAACTCTGTATACAGGGACGATCATAGAAAGGCCACGTTCCATGTCTATAGCTCATTAAAAAGCAAGTTAAATAAGTTTTGAAAAAGGAGGGAATTGAAAAGAAGTATGGGGATGGACTTTGGAAAGTTTTAAATTAGCTTGTATGTTTGATAGGACTTTTGCATGTGTGCTTGTACGAATTTTCCTATTCCTACACAAATCCACGTATCTAAGACATAATAACTGCTTTAGTTAACCTTTGAAAAGTATAGAGTCCAGTTGCCCCAAGAGTGAGAAATTGGAGTAGCTATGGAAGTAAATACCTATGTATGCACATATGATTGTAAGGATAAGATACATTACACACTACATATATAATATGCTTGTATATATGAATTCGTATACATACATTTATTAGGTAGCTTATGGTTGTATGTTATATATGATGTGGTTATTATATTATTATGATGGACTCTCCAAGATTTTGAACACCTTGGGTGGGGATGGGGTGTACTAACTAAGGCGAGAGGGGCATGAATGACCGGAAAGTGCTCACAGGTTGGCTCATCCTATGGAATTACCAAGTTTTAGTAATTACTATAAAACGTAGCTTACACAGAACAGAGCTACTCTGCCTGTATTAAAAGGACATTTGGCTGGTTACTTAGTTCTAGTAGGCTGAAGGGATTGGAGAGAGAGAGATATATATAAGGAAAAAGGGAATATTGTTATATGCTTAAGTTGGATGGAGGTTGCGTGAAAGGGGAAGATAAGGCGAAGCTAATAGTTTGCAATCACAGGAGACAAATGTTTGATCAGCGTGGGGTACAGGATCGTGACGATCAGTTCCTGCCTGAGTACATACTCTTATTGTACTTACTCATGTTTTGCTCCCATGAGATGAGTAGTGTGCAGAGCTCTCGTCACAATCAAAATAAGAGTACATCGTGTCTTGACTGACGCTCTTTATACAAAACTACGAAAATCTCCTAGGTATGTATGTACATACATGGATATGACTCTGAGTGCATGGGTCTGTATAGAGATAGAGAGAGAGAGAGAGAGGAGATTCAAAAATTCACCTCTTGCTCCTTTAGTATTCAACCCGACCAGGTTAGGAACAGCAGGAGGAGAAGAGGAGCCAAACCAGATCAAGTAACACCATAAACCGTCCTTTAGCCACATGAGAATATAAATAATGCAAACTCAAGACATATATGAGCCGCTCATATCGTTTACATCGCTAAATTTTTCCATGTTACTGCTCTCCTTTCCTCTTCCCACCCTTCAACACACTCATTTTTCTCAACTCGGATACAATAAAGCTTCAATTCATCTTTGGCCAGCAGAACTTACGGAGCTTGTTTAATTATTAAGTATTTAATTTTCAATTACTAACAATTTCATTCCTCATATATGTTTCATTCATATGTTGAACCAAAGCTAGCCTTTAATTCAAATTCTTTTTATGATTCATTTCATTTTTCACGAAAAAGCAATAAAAATAAAGCATAGACGGATTTGTGGGCGGAGTTAAGGGTAAATGGGTTTCCCGCCAAAAACATTGAAATGGCGCTAACATCAAAAATTTCATGACGCATACGCATGGCTTAGGGGTTTCAAAACTTACTCTCAATTGGGGAATTTCCCGCCAAGCCGTTTAAAATGACCGCATCCCTCCTTTTTCTTATGACTGAGGCAGTATAAGTATTATATTATACATATATTTGTAAGTAATTGTGTTCTTAATAATTTAAAAGTATATTACTTTTAAATTTTATACCACTACCATTTGTGAATATAACTGTGCCGGAAAAAATTGCACCTTAAAATCTCTTAGGGAGAGTGAGTCTACGTGTAATGTCTACGTCTATAACTAATGTAGAAGCTGCGATCCAAGCATCATACTCTGTCCTCTTCAAATATGGCTTTTTTATTAGAGGCGGATTGAATTCCCTCTACTTGTTTGCAACTGTCAAGGTTCGCATATGGTGAAACCAAGTACTTCTAAACAAATTCAATCATTTGATTTGAGAGTATCACTGGGCCGTCGTGACCTGCCAAAGCTGTCATATGTGAAAATGTTCTTCGTACACGAAGGAAATTGTTTGGATTTTTCCCTCAACTTCATGTCATCCATCCCTCCAGTTTCCCTCAACCTCACTTCCACATCTCATTCATCCCTCCTTTTTGTATCTACGGAGAGATACTTGAGTCTGACATTTCTCTTCTTTCTACAAGAGTATTTTACTCCGGTCCATCAGCACAAACTGTCTATATACCTCCATCATTCCTATAAAATCTCCCTAAAAAACCACACATTTCCTACGACAATTCTTAATTATTAGATTTCTTAACTTTCGCTCAAATATTTCCCTCTAAATCCTCTACGTTACTCAAAAGATCATCTGTCTGTAGACAAAGTCTTGAGATCTTATATATGCCGTTTTTCCTATCCTTCCTCATCTGAAGACCCTTGAGAGAGAGAGAGAGAGAGAGAGAGGGATGTGGAGGAGCATATGGAAAACCTGTTGGAGCTGCTGGCAAAAAGGCGGATTTTCGGCTGAATGCAATGACATTCTAGGAAATGCTCAGAAACCTGTATGGAATCATATTACTCCTGCTCCAACACTTCTCTAACATTGACAGCCATATTTTTTTTCTTGGAATAAATTTCTACAATATGGTCCTATGATATTTACGTATGTTAGCCTATATAGTACTTACTGCTTCACTTGTAGCTACTTATACTTACTTAGTTACAGGAGCAAGTAGACAAAAGTTTCAAGTGTGAAGCTCTGAGGTTTCCCTTCTATGACACACACACACAGACACACAGGTTCATCCCCACAAATTGTGTTCATAATTAAAAGTTCAAAGAGTCTCCCAGCGACTCTTCCATAGTGATGAGATGAATGAGTTTTAAACCTCGAAAAAACCACTGGTAGTAGCTCTATAGTTCACGCTTTCCTCATGCATGGCTTCACACTAACGACCAGAGAAAGGGAAGTAGGATTTTTTGTCTCCTCTCACGCAAGTCCCAGCATATAATAAAAGAAAGCAACAACTTTTAATACATAAGTAATGAGAGAAGAGTCTTCCATGTTCCATTTAATAAGCCAAATATACATACTCCAGGATTTTTACCTCCACCGTCCACACACACACACACACATTTACATTACTACCCAGCAAGTATGCAAGGTTTTCTTGAAATCTTCTCAATCTCTCAACTTATAATACCAACATAACACCGAAGGCTGATCATTCTCGTGTACGCAAACACATGACAAATTCTATGTTGTAACAATAAGGCTCTCCTGAGTAACCGCAGTATATGGTTAACCGTATGAGTTGAAATATGTATGCGTGTCTCCGAAAATGCATGGAGCGCTATAGTGGCAGAATTTCTGGGATCCCTTGGGTGCCACTATATAGAGAATCTACTGTACATACTTTGTGAGCAACTGTCTCTCTCTCTCTCTCTCTCTCTGCTGATTTAAAATCAAAAGGATAAAATAGAGGATAATCGTGTATTTTTAGGCTACTCATCTATACACAGAACCATTTAAGTAAATCCCGCGAGTCCTCCATCGTCACACTTGGCTTCTAAAGAGTGACTTCCTTTGAAATTTTTTTTTCATGCTTTTTATCTTGTTTGAAAAACCTCATTCTTTCCCTATTTTTATATTTTTTCTAAGGGAAGATTTTTTCAAGTGTTTTCCTTACTCCTTCCCAAAACAAGACAGGTATCCATCCCACTTGGATAGATATAGCTTACAAGTATAAGAGAGCCAGGATATTTGGTCCTTGTCAATATATACATAAGTTTATACACGCATATATAATTTTATGTATCTTTTTTCTCTGTTCTTCCTTTGGTTCGTATTATCTTTCTCATTTTTTGTTCCTTTGAACAGTTAAGGATGATGGGGGAAAAAAGTAAAAGAGGAGACTTATATCAGTTGTTTTGTCGCCCGAGGTCTTATTAACTACTGCTATGGCCTTATCATTCTCGTATCTATCCTCGCTGTATCTAGAGTCCTCATCTTGTCTCTGCTTCACTTAGCCCTAAAACTTGTGGAGCTTGTTTCCATTTTAATTATTGGATCCGTTTTGTTGCAAATTAGGAAACGAGTCATTAGACTTGGGAGGAAAACCTGTCAATCCTTCTATTTACTTTAGGGAAATAAAAGAACATCTCGAAGAATGTATCAAAAAGAGGATTTAGTTTCCAGTGCAACTGGACTTTTAGATATGTTCAAGACCATACTATACATATCATACATTGGTAGAAAATACGGAATTAATATAATTCTCGAGATTAAAAAGAAAGAGCCAAGAGGATAAAAAACAAGTTAGAACAAGGCCAGAATATCATATAAACAGGTTACTCACACACATTTTTTCTCAAATCATATAAAAACCAAAAAGCTCCAAAGTATGGAGACAAGAAGCAAGTAACTTGAGTCTGTCTGGATGTAATGACACGGAATCAATATATCTAGGATTTAATAAAATAGTATAGTGTAGTAAGTTGGTAGTGTAGTTTTACAAAGTCTATTCCTCTGCTCTCGTCGTCGATAAGAAAGAAAACCCTGGAGGATTTAAAGGGAGGAGAGCAGATTACTACTTTTGAAAGCATACATTGAAAAAACATTTGCAATTTGCACGAAATGTAAATGTAAATAAATAAATAAATATCCTTAAAAGAGAAAACATTTTCTCATTCAAACATGTTACATGTTTGTCAAAAGAGCCGAACAACCTGAAACACTTGAATTTTTTAACTCATTCCTTCATTACATTTTTCCTATTTGAGAAAAATACAGACAATACGAAATTTATTACTGTCCATGGAAAATGATTGTAAACCTTTAGGTTTGAACATGAAAACATGTGGTAGTGACAAAGTGATTTCTATTTTTTTTGTATTCCAACAAATTACCAATATTGGTTTATGGAATTTCATTCTTATTAATATTCAAAGACTGTCTGGTATTAGGACACTAAATAGCAAATGACATGAGTTTTTCCATAAGTAATTGTTTTTGATTATTAATTTGGAAAAACTAGTATTTTAGGAATTTTTTCTACTCTATATCCCTGCGCTCTCCAGATTGTTCAGGTATGACCAAGCCCTGTATTAATTCGGCGTTGAAAATGATGTGACATCCTTGCTATTGGTTTCATATCTGTCCTGAAATGATTTTATACGTGTGTTTCATAGTTTGATACATGTCAATCTTGCTAAGGTGGAGTTAACTTTATTTTCAAATCACCCAAATTTTCTTTGACTTTTGCATCTCCAGTGGAGTTTTCCCCCGTCCATAACAAACTGTATCTTTATTTTGATCCCCAAGGTATTTTATGAACTACGTTTTTACCACACTCCTTAGGTTCTTCTATAAGTTTTTGAGCATTCTCTTGACCCTTGTTCCGGGAAGGGAGGTTGAACCGCATAAAGAATATTGCATATAAGCTATATTTTACGATGATTTCGGCTTCCACGGCCTGTATAGTCAGCTAGGGTAGTCTCTTGTAGTCAGCCGCGGTAGTACATGATATTGATATTATTTTAAAAAATCCCGAAGTAAAAGTTTTGATGGCTTTGAATATATGTATGTATATAAAATTAACAATTAATATTTTACAATCAACAATTTTTTTCAAACAAAATAAAATTTGAACGAAAAAATAAATTTTCATTCCAAAAATAATTTGAGCAATGAAAAACAAATTTTAGAAAATCAAATCAAAGAATTTCAACCCAAAACAATTTTCTACCATTTTGGAAATTAATTGGAATCAGATTTATTTATTAGCGAGCTTTCAACCCCTAATTTTGATGATCATCAGGGTTCAAACATGACTGCGGTTTAGATCTAAAACCGGTTGCCTACTATGTGAGCTTTTGTTTTTATATTATCTAATTTTTGCTTATCTATTTTTGTGCCGTTCATCACGTCCCTCTCCGATGGTTGAAGGACGAGTTCCTCCTTGATTATTCTTAAGAAATGATTGTTTTCGTTTATGATAATTTTTGCTTTGTCCCATCCAAAGCAATGTCATGATTTCTGTTTCTGATCAGACGTGTGGCGATTGCTAGGCGGACCGATTTTATTCAATAACGAACTTATAGCGGAGCTATGACCCTAAAAATAATGTTGACAAAAATTTTGAAGGACATCGGTCCAGTGCGGACAATGGTATTTTACAAGTGGGCTGACGTCGCTCTAAAAATAAATCTGTTGATATTTTGAAGTAGGACCCAAAATATTTCCATGCTAATAGCCTTTTGTTATGATTTTTAATTATTAGACCTTGTAATTCCTTTCCACGCCTTATGGCAATAAATTCGAGCATTATAGTTTTACAAAGCTCCATGTAGCACAAAGCAGGGAAAGGATTTCATGTAAAATTTGCTTCAATCTAAAAAAAAAATAGAAGGGACATGAGGATCTTGAAAAAATGGAATGAAGCTTATACAAAAAGTTTTACAATGGCCACAAAAGTCCTTTATTTAGAAAAAAACTTACACATACGTTGGCTTTTAGCACATTTTCCCATAGGAACATAAGACACCAGCCATGTTTATTATTGTTAGGCGTCGAATAAATCCTACAGGACTGAAGCCTTACATCGGCAATTTCCCTCTAAACCTATACTTTAAAAAGCTTTGCGCTTTCTCCGAATTTTCTATTGTGACAAGGATTTGTGACGATTGTTATCATTTTGTAAGATGCGGTTTTACTCTATATATAAACACTATCATATAGTAGTATATGTATATCAATAAAGAAAAGTAGGAGAGAGAAAAAACATTGTGGTACGGAGGCTGTTGAAGGATGTAAACGACCTACATGATCTATTGGCCACTATCTCCTTGAAAATTATGATGATCGAAACTACATAGAATTTTCTTCGTCAAAAAGAATATGAGAAGAGGAGAAAAATTGGCCTTTTTCACACTTAAATATAAAGCACTTACATGCTAGAAATCCATATATGCCCTACATATCCTATCAACAAATTCAAAAAATTGGCGGCTAAGAACCAAATTCAAAGCCTCCCAATTTCTAATCCTCAAATCATTCATAACAGTTGGAAGTGAAAGAAGGGGGAAAATCTTCAAAGCCTGTAAATCTGAAAAGCCCATTCTTTGTAAAAAAAAAATGAAGACCGTGCTGAAAATGATTTTAGAAGATTTCTTTATACCGTTGATTTTTCAGCTTAACTCTGGATGATGTTGCTCCTATAGAGAGAGAGAGAGAGAGAGAGAGAGAGAGAGAGAGAGAGAGAAACATGAGGAGGCTGTTGATGGTGTCATTGTTTCAAAGTATAGCTTTGAAAATTAGTTTGTAAAGAGAAAAATGGCACGAAACATGAGAGCTTGAGTTTTTCCCAACAACGCAACGTTTCAAAACATGAGGTTGGTGATAAAAGGTTGTTGGCTTTGCTCTCTACTATATAGGTATATAAAAGAAATGTGCAAAGGTTGATAATTAATTATAATGGAGCAAGTCTTCATAAAATGGCGGGAAAATGTGTCTCAAAAGCCACTATAAAGTCTATATATAAAGATGCAGTAAATATATATGGCTCCTCATCATTGGAAATTCAGTCAACATAGAGCAAGACACATAAAATATCTTGCTTTTAGCTCTATACAACGTAAAACCATCGTTAGACGGAGATTTAACGATATAGCTACATAATTAGGCGGAATGAATGTGATGTGAGGAGAAAGTATATCCATAGATAATACGCAGGTTGGAGGGGAGAGCAAGGAGGATGAAGAAGAAGAAGAAGAAGAAGCTGGAAGTTTTAGCTCAACCTGCCACCATTCTCACTGATAATTTATTTTCCTTAGGCATCGTAATCATTTCCTTTGAGTTAAAAGCCTCCTTCATCTTACGTTCAATAGTTCCAGTCTTGACTTTCTGCAAGACAAACACAAACACGTACACACACACACACACATTCTCTCTCTCTCTCTTCCCTTTAGCCTGTCTCTAACAAACACATTTGCTGTTTCCCCTAAACTCAAGGCTAGTTGACACAGATTCTCCCCTTGGTTAAGTAATTGTTCATTCTGTGAGAGCATAATAAGGTGATGGGGATGGAAGCTATAGGATGAGTCAGGGGAAATTTATATGCTTGCTCTACATTCTCTCTCTCTCTCTCTCTCTCTCATATATGTGCTGGCTGGTGGTTAGAGCTCGTTTTTTTTCTCCAGTTCAGAGTTCTTGAAGTTTCTCTGAAATTTGTGGGAATAAGAAGAAGAAGAAGAAGGTTGGGAGAAAATAGAGGGGTAAACGATCTGGAGGAGTTGAGAGAATACATTGTTAGGGAGAGACAGGAAGGAATTTTGCAAGTGTAAAAGATGACGGTGACAAAATGGTGTCATTCTCGAGAAAATCCACAAAGTTGGCTTTCTTTGCTCAGGATATCTGGAGCATTAGAACATCTTCCTTGCTTTTCACTCACACTACCATCCTTCACTCTTACCTAAACCATCTGCCTCTTCAAGGAAATACTACGTGGGATATTTGAGGGACGCATGCATAATAACAATGAATACTTTCCCAGGATGGGATTCTATAATTTCATGCTAGGGCCATATGATGGAGCATATGCATACAATAGTATGTTTCCCCTTATATTTTCTTCACTATATAAGCAGGCCTACCTCCTTGACATTCCTTACCATGGGTTTCCGTTTATCCATATTGGTGAGCAGTGAGCACTTACGCTTGGACGGAGCTCCTTAAATTATTGTTAACCTCACATTTCCAAATGAGCTTTATATATGTAAATCTACAATCTACACAAAGTATAATTCAAACAAGTTGACTTGAGCCTGTGGAGAAATAATGATGCGGAGATCCATGATGGATGAAAAACTAGAAGGTCGTAGAGAACCATTGTCTCAGTTTGGTCCTAGGAAATTTCATCATCCTAAAAGGAGATAAGCATGCTCCAGTTTGAAGTTCATTCGGAGAAACATATGGATTTGAAGCCAATGAACGAATTTGCAAATGAAAATGTCAGCTTTATTTCAATTCATGACTTTATTCATGTGTTATTCCTTGGTCAGTACAAAAATTGACTGTTATTCTTCCTCAAGTAACATTTAAAGTTAATATTGTTTGAATATACTAGTATTTATAAGTCACTTATACTACAAACTATCTCAATCTTGTAGACGGCTATCCCATTTCCATTCCTTATTATTCTCGTGAAATTTCTCGAGATTAGGTTAGTTTTTCAGATATCTTTAATTCAACTATATTCCAAGCCTTAACTGGCTGGAAAAATACGGATTTTCTAAATATTGTGGTGCGGTGTTTTGACAGAAGTAAATTGTGGGTTCTGGAGGAGGATACGACATTAAAATTGTTGCCGGTTTCCTCAATCATATTGAGATTAATGGCTTTGTACACAAAAATTAAATAGAAATATTCTAATCTTTCCTTTATGGAAAATATATTACTAATTTCTCATAGATCAGAATAATTGATTTAAAAATATAAATAATTAGGTTAGGGTGTACTCACATAGAACCTTTTCCGTCCGTAAAAGTGAGTTTTCTTACGGTACGGAAGAAACCACTCACATAGAAACCGTTGGTTACCATTGAAAGTGATAAGCATTACGCTATAGGTTTC